>MU184127.1:6142-35258 GCA_016904865.1 Pissodes strobi | reverse complement strand
CTCTCAAACGCGGTGCCATCGTTGTACTAGCGTTCCCATTGGTCTTGTCTACGGGTTCTCAACATTCTCTATTACCTACCAGAGTATAAACACTGGGTTGCTATACTCTGGCGTTACTCTCATATAAGGACTACCCGGTACTTGTCTGCCAGTATTCTCAAGATCCCACAAATGCTATTTCCTACACGGATTTCAGCTTACCTATGCTACCTGCATAGCATGTTTTGTAATCATTTTTGCGTGTATAAAAACCGCATTCACAAGGGCATCCATGTCATGCCATATGCAATGAAACTGCATACCATCTCAATCTACTATATTCCAGTCATTCTTATTTGCAAGAAATTGAACCTCATTGTATATAGATGCTACAATACACTTAGTAAGTGTTTTTTTAAGTGACCTTCCATGTGCTGGAAGATAAACTCTGAACGATTGAACGTTGCTTTGTCAATTGAAGACCATAATGTAGAAAGGTGCTAAGTGCCAAAATCCAAGATTTCTGCTTTTAATTTTTAAAGGATGCTATGATGATATACGAATACATTTCAAAGGTGCTAAGTGCCTAAATCATTCCCACTAACGCTCAAAGATGGCGTCACAGATTACTGAAATTTAAAATTTAGACACTTAGCACCTTTGAAATTTATCCGTCTATCATCATAGCATCTTTTAAAAATTAAAGGCAGAAATCTTTGATTTTGGCACTTAGCACTTTTCTACATTATGATCTTCAATTGGTGAACATAGTGTACATATTAGCTTATAGGTGGACATTAAGGTAATATTTATCCTGTTATTTTATGCTTGCATTGTGATGTACAGGCCCGGGTACCCGATTTAACTGAAGAAATGTAAAACTTTTAGTTAAATTTTAATCGTTCAAATGAAAAAAATAAATATTGGAAGTCATTTGCCCTTGGATTATAAATCCAAAAACCGATAGGAAATTCAAGTTCACTAGACACGGTTTTGCGCGCGGACTATTCCACCACTTAATTCGGCATTCATGCAGTTTCCCCCGAAAATCTTGATAAAAAGAACTCCATTGGTCAATAGGCGTTGCCAGAATTTCGTCATCCAAGTCGAGGACCTGAGTGAACCTTGCAGCGTTACCGTGAAAAGCAATTGAATGACCTCATTTTGGTCCAGAGTGGAAAAAACCCAGTTAAAACGCGAAGAGACGTTGTTGGCGGAAAAGAAGCGTCTTGCGTCATCACCAATTGCTAATTGCTGCAGGCAAAAATTCCAGGTAGACACGCCTCTATAGTTGCGAAATATCACGCGTTTCGTAGGTGGACGTAGATTCTGGATTTTTCTGGGGAACAAAACGCGTAAAAATTTCTGCTATAAAAGGATGATTATATGGAAGAAAAATCAGTCTTATTCTCCAGTCCAGTTGCAGTGGGTCGCTATGGCCAAATTCAAAATGTTATAAGAAATATCAGATGTAGCGAGCCGCTATGCTGAATTTCATTTAAATAGTTTAAAAGTTAAACTAATAATTTTGTAGTCGATAATATGGTCTTAGTTGTGACCAAACCGAGAGTAGTGCCTTTCAGTTTAAGGGCTCGTGGAAATAACGAAATAAATAATTGAATTCATGTCAACGATTCGAAGAGTAAAGAAAAGTGTGAACCATCGTCATTCATCGAGAGTTAAGATGTTCAAATCCAAGAAAAGGGAGCAACGGCGACAGGTTCCGAGTTCACGTTAGAGACTGTAAGTTTAGTTATAAAAATTGTTAGTATATTTGAAAACATTTATCGGTGACTGTTTGAAAGAAATCCATGAATAATTCAGTATCACATTTCAGTATTCGAGTTAGACAGTAAATCTAATCTTAAAGCATAAAAATTGTTAGTATATTTGAAAATCTTTATTGTTGACTTTGTGCAAGAAATTCATGAGTTTCAGTAAAACATTTCAGTACTCGAGTTAGACTATAAATGTAATTCTTAAAGCATAAAAAATTACTGTATATTTGAAAACATGTAGCGTTGCCTGTTGGCAAGAATTTCAGGATTGTTTCGGTAAAAACAATTGAGTGTTAAATTTGGATAGTAAGTAAATGATGAGGCAGAGTGCCAGTATATTGGGAAACGTTTAATGTAATATTCGATAATTTCAAGAGTAGCCCATTAAATAATTAATGTTATAATACTTCGCATTTTATTTAATTAATTCACTGCAGACAAGAATATCGCTGACCGAAATTATTTTATTATTCCATATTTTTTGACTGGCTAGGAAAATATAATATTTTAGGAAAGTTGCTACACTGAAAAAAAAATCACAATGTCTAATTAATAATACCAGTGTCATTTTCATTTAATGTGCCAGTTCTGATTGTCTGACGCTGTAGATACGAGGTCATATTAAAAATTTAAGCGAATAAATTTAGCCACTATAAAAAAAAGCTCCCTTTCACTTATCTTATCAATTTAAAAACATCATTGATGTGGCTTATATTTATTTAATTATATTTAATATACTTGAGAATAGAAAGTAAGTGCTGGTAAGAGGCATAAAGTGGTTTTCAACTAGGTAGCGGAATATGGGTGGTTGCCCATATGTAAAGGAAATTATTTTACGTCGAAATTAGGGTGTCAACACACTGGTACTGCGAACCCGTTTACAGCTAATGAACAAAGATTGACGAAACGGCCGAAAAATACAGTAAGTAAAGGATTAGGGTAAATCGGCGTTCATTACAGCATCTTACTGATGTATTCCATCTCAAGGTTATTTCAGCTAACCGAGGTCATATGTAGCTGTTCCGCAGGAACTTTAATGAACATTTAAGTGTATATAGCTGCAAGACAGCGTTTGTAACATCCTACAAGATCGATACTTTGCCTCGACTGATGTTGTTCATATAGTAGCACTGACTACGTACCATGATTTAATGTTTATATTTTGTTTATTTATGAGCTTCCAATTGTTTTAAAGTAAAATAACTTATTATAATATTCATATAATGCTAAAGGTCTTTGTTTTATTTACAAGGCCATTTTAGAACTAGCCTCTATGGTTAATTATAGTGCCTACGAGAACATCTCTGTTTGTTTAGAAAATCGACGAAGATCGAATCTGAAACACAAAGATGACAGTGAATCTACCATCAGGAGTGAGAACTAAACAACTTCTTCAACTTGGCCGACAACAGGTGCAGGCTGTAGTTGGCATGTACACTGGCCATTGTCGGCTAAGAAGCCACATGAAGAAACGGAATGCCGCTTGTGCTTGGAAGACGAAGAAAGAATGAAGCATGTTTTATGCTACTGTTCAACAATGAAAAGAACCAGACAAACGATGTTTGGAAATTTTCAATTTACACTTGCAGATTTGTAAACTATCCACCTTAGAAAGCTATTCGATTTCATGAAAAGGATCGAGCCTCTGGTCTAGTGGAAACCACGGATGTGAGCCATAACAGACCAAGAATCGCAGTGGAGGGCCCCATTTGGGCTCACTCACGTGTACAAATACAAACCATTTTTTTCGTGACTGTTTTGTGATACAATTGGAAATATGGTCGCGGACTGACTTAAGAAAACTAACGATATTATCTACTAACCAAAAACTAATGACGTTATCTAGACTTAACCAGAACCATCTAGATATTCAGTAATTATGTAACATTGAAATAATATAATTATATAATTATCCAGTTGAGTTCAGCTACCAAACTTTGAATTCTTCAGAGTGGAGGCTTGCCTGTTAATGACATGATCAAGAGGTGACTGTCATATCGGAGTCGACTTATAACCAAGAAATATGGGATTGATTATTTAGGTAACGAAATATTTCGGAAATACTTCTACCACGAAACGTAAATTCTGTTCATTCTAATTTATTGATTTTCATTCCTGTAGTCAAAAGGATTTTTTAAATTGGAAATATAAGTTTAAAAGTCTATTTATTATTTATTACACATGCGGTTGCTATAAAAGCACACTTACGTCACACACAAAAATAACTATGCTAATTAGAAACTATAATTTCACATCGCAAAATAAATTAAACAGTTTTCCCTGAAACTACGAGGAATAATTCATCCACTTATTATGCATCGCACAGTCTATGGTAGAGACGCATATGTTCTTAAGATATGTATTGTACCCATACAATCTTATGCAAAAATAATGAAACACAATATTGAGATTCTATTCTCCCTTTTGTTGTCGATAATGAACGATTCCTAATTTAACCCTCTGTGACACTGCTATTAACAGCTTCGTGCCGTTTTCGATGTCGCTTCAATCTCCAATCAATGTAGGTTTGATATGGGCATTGGTCGCAGAATAATCGAGAGTTGATACGATGCTCCGACAACTGAAAATCAAACCAAAAAAAAAAATACATTTCTTCAACAAATTTGAATTTGGTCAATTGGGTTATAGATATGCTCTATGGAAACTTTTCAATTTATAGTTACCTTATGGACTTTCTTGTCATGATGTAAAATCACATATTTGCTGCATGTGGAAAATTCACAAAGCTTGCATTTAAACATGCCAAGTTGCGTCGTCTCGTAGATATGAGTGAGCGAGTGGTCTTTGTACTCGGTCTCGTCGGAAAACTGTTTTTTGCACGACTTGCATCGAAAAATAGGATCGTCGTGAACACGGAGTTGGTGCCTGATTAACGTCGGCCTCCTGACGGTCGTAAACTTGCACTTTGGGCATTGGAGCTTCCTCTCCTGAAAAATATGAAATTCAGCTACAAAATAATTTACTTGGGAGTGTTGAATTTTTTTCGCGGAATTTTTAACTGTAATTCCAGATCGACTGAGAAAAACTGATAATTTTTTCGTCATCTACGCTAGCAGGTTAATTAGTAAACACATTTTCATTGATTTTAAAATTTTTCCATTTTTTTAACAAATATAATAATAATAATAATAATGCTTGATTGTCAAAAAATTTAACAATTTGTAGACAAAGCTAGGGCTAGAGTATAAAACATACAAAACATATAACAACACAAATAGACACATACAATGAAATGAAAAAGAAAAACCAAACTACATAAAACTTTATGCAATTGTGCAATTTGTATGTGGTCAAAATTTACTGAAATATATAAAATATTAAATATCAAAATATTTAACCATTATCAATTATTAAACACCAAAGATTAAACATTAAACATGAAATCATTAAACCAGTGTGTAAGATGCTCAAAATGAAGTTATAATTAAAAAAGTCGTTGACTGCGTAAAAGGCTCTCTCTAGTAAGTATGATCTGAAAGTTCTGCGAAAAGCGGGAAAAGATGTTATTGACTTCATTTCAAATGGTAGATAATTGTCAATTTTTTGGTTTGTACAGTATAGCGTCCTTAACTAACTCTGAGTGTGGGGTTGGCAGATAAAAATCAGGCTCCGCATTCCTAAGTGGCCTTTCTGAAATAGCAGATACGTGCTTTTGTCAACTTTTGTAGAATAAGATCGGGGCATGGAGGTTGCATGAACCTTGGTTGTAGAAGCTTTTGGAAAGAAACTCTTTCCAGCAGGTGGATGGGTTTTTTTCAAATTCAAATTCAAATGGTCTATATATTAATGAATAATTGCTAGTCATAAACACAATACAATTAAACATATAGGGTCAAGATAAAAATCATTTCAGAACTAATCTAAGTCTAGCCTAAATTTGCTTATAACAGCTTGTATAATTAGTCTAAAAAAAACTTTTTAGTAAAAAAGAGTTAAGAAAAGATATCAATAAAATAGGATAAAATGGTTACATAAGATGGACACAAGAGCAATTAAAATATCATAGATACAAGAAACAACACATCGTAAACAATGTTTGCAGGAGGCTTCAAACAGTTCAAACTTCAGCAGGTCTATGATTCAGAAATTCTTGGATTATGTATGGTTCAATTTCTACAAGCAGGTTTTTAATAGATTTCTTAAAAGCGCCAAGAGTTTCCAGGTGCCTAATATTATTTGGCAATGTGTTAAAAAATTTAATACACGAGTAGGTAGAACCTTTCTCAGTAGCTGTAAGCCTGTGTTGAGGAGGGCAAAGCCCTGTGAACCTAGTTCCAGTAATTCTTTGTGAATTAAACTCAAAAAATCTCTCTCCATTCTTAAACAGGAATAAAAGTCACTCGCATAATAAAGCCCATAAGTTGTCAGAAGTACAAAGTCTCTAAACCTTCCCCTACATGAGTCTCTCCTCAAGTTGAGCAAGATTCTAACGGCCTCTTTTTGAGCTAAGAAAGCTCTATCTGCATTCCTACTTCATCTCCAGAACATTAGGCTATATTTAAGGACTGAGTATATGTTTGCAAAATATACAGTTTTTAGATTGTCCAAGTTTAAATATTTGGAAAGTGTCGTAAACAGACGTTATGCTTCGAAGGACGATATAAATTCAAATTATACCATAAATAAAGTTGCAAGAGAAAGATGATTTCTGTAAGTTATAATTGTCGCAGACGAAACGCACATTAAATGCAAATGGCACTCACCCTTTTTCCGTTCGTGGATCTTGTTGGAGAGCGCTCTCACTTCTTGTGGATTCGGTTCATCCCTTTTTTCGGATGGTCTGGACACTGAATTGGCTGTTCTGAATAAGTTAGTTCACTCGCGAAATAAAATTGATATGCGAAAAATCTTAAGTGGATTTCATGGCTTAATGGTCGCACGCCGTTCCTTGTACTTCTGTGCTGTACTACTTCGGCCCTTTTCTGCGCATGACATCATACTCAGTCGACAGGCATAAAAGGAGTGTATATCCGCAAATAATGTGCATTGTTAGCACGAAAATTCAAATATAGGACAAAAATATTTCCCATAAGTCATACAGTTCCTGTACGAGTATAAGTGAATAAAACTACTTATCCCAATAAAATAAATTGAAATGAAAATAAATATTTAGAAACCCGTCCATTTCCGACATTCCCCTCACCAAAAACTTGCTAGGGTTTTTTCGTTTGTGTAAAAGCAAAAAAACAAAAAAAAATAAATTCTAAAAAGAATCGAGAAGAAAAAAAAAAAGAAAAAAAAATTGATAAAATTACTGCCTAGGTAAGGGATATATCTTTACTACTGGGCGTTGTAATATCCCATTCTGAGTTTTCAGAGTGACCACGCGTACAACACCATCCTCTCCCGGATGTACCTTGATTACTCGACCAAGAGCCCATTCAAGCGGAGGCTTTTCTTCGTTTTTGATCAGCACTAACGTATTTAATTTAATGTTTGCTATCGATTTCGTCCATTTAGAACGTTGTTGCAACGTATGAAGATACTCTTGGCTCCATCGCTTCCAAAAATCAGAGTGCATTCGCGTTAGCATTTGCCAGCGGGTTAGCCGATTTAATGGCACGTTAGACAAGTCGTTTTCATGGAAGCTAGTGAGAGGTTCCATGGTCAGAAAATGACCAGGAGTTAGAGGTAGAAGATCATTGGGATCTTCACTTATAGCCGAAAGAGGGCGTGAGTTCAATATCGACTCTATTTGAGTTAAAAGAGTGTAAAACTCTTCGTAGGTTAGAACCTGTTCTCCAATGACACGAAAGAGGTGTGTTTTGACCGACTTTACGGAGGCTTCGCTCAATCCGTTAAAGTGAGGTGAACCTGGGGGATTAAAATGTCAGTTAATAGAAAGTTTTGTAGACGCAGCTTCAGAAAAGGTTAGAAGTTGATTGTATGCACCTTTGAAATTGGTGCCTTGGTCAGAATAAATGTCTAATATTTTGCCTCTACGAGCTACAAAGCGACGAAAACAGGCAAGAATTGATAAATCCGATGACAATTCAAGATGGAGTGCTTTAGTATCACAGCAAACAAATAAGCAGATATATGCCTTAAATGTTTTTGCACCCCGATGCTTTCCCATAGTTATGGAGAAGGGGCCTGCATAATCTAATGAGACCTGCGAAAATGCTTTGACTTGGGAGATTCTAAATACCGGAAGATCAGCCATCAAAGGCGCATAAGATCGAGGTCTTGAACGAAAACATCTAATACACTTAGAAAGACAACGATAAATTGCACTTCGACGGGAAATAATCCAGAAATTTTGGATAACTAAGTTGTGAACCGGTTTTAAACCTGGATGAAGGTTTTCACTATGTACCTGTTCTATAATGAGATCCGTCAACCTATGATTTTTTGGCAATAAAATAGGGTGCTTGGCATCGAAAGAGAGAGAAGATTTTCTTAACCTACCCCCCACCCTGAGGATACCTGCTTCGTCTATGAATGGAGCAAGTTTTCTGAAGGGTTTGGGAAGAGAAGAATTTTTCTCACAGGCAAAAATAATATTAGAAAAGCATTCTTTTTGCACGTCTTTAATTATAGCTTGTGAAGCGTGATTATTTTCTCGTAATAAACTGTCAGAATCAGTTTTAGTTTTTCTAGCGATAGAAATGAAAAGCAGGACGTAAGCGAGAATTCGCTGGATTTTTCTTAGAGAAGAAAACCTTGACAGTAATAACGAAATTAGTGTGGGAGTCTCAACTGAAATATGTGAAACTAATTTTCTTTCTTCTTGAGACACTTCTGGAAGTTTGTCTAATAAAATATTAGGTTGTTTAGGCCAACTTTCGGGGATTTGGAGTAAAAAATCGGGACCTTGCCACCACAAGTTGTGTTCTACGAGTTGCAACGGTGTGAGGCCTCTAGAAACGCAATCGGCTGGGTTTTGTCCAGAAGGGACATATTTCCATGAAGATGGAGGTATGATTTCCTGGATATGAGATACTCTGTTCGCTATGAACGTTTTCCAACGATGCGGAGAAGCTGAGATCCAAGCAAGGGTCACTTGTGAATCTGACCAAGCATATATTGAATCAAATGACAGAAGATTAGAATAAGATTCTTTTACGGAGGCAACCAAATGTGTCACAAGATAAGCTGAGCAAAGTTCAAGTTTAGGTAAAGATACAACGCGAAGTGGTGCCACTCTGGATTTTCCAGAAATAAGTGTGGTTTTTATATTTCCATCTGCGGTTATGAATTTAAAATAAATTACACAGCCATAGCCTACTGTGCTTGCATCACAGACGCCGTGCAGCTCGAGCCGAGAAACTGATTCAGAAATAAGTAATCTAGGCAACTGGATTTTAGAAATCTCAGGAAGCTCTGATTTAAATTGACTCCAAGTCTGGACAATATCTTCTGAGGGTGTATCATCCCAATCTTTATTCGATAGCCAGAGTTGCTGTAGAATTTGTTTGGCAAGAATAACAGTCGGTGCTAAAAAACACAAGGGATCAAAAATTCTTGCGATTTGGGAAAGCACACTACGTTTTGTGCACTTGGAATCAATGGGAATACATGAGTAAGAAAATGCGTCGAGATTAGGGTTCCACTGAAGCCCAAGAACCTTTATAAAATTCAGACCTTCTGTGTCAAAATTGAGAGGCATTTGAGTTTCTGTGCATGAGACAGCAGACAAAATTGCGGGATGGTTGCTAGCCCATTTCCGCAACTCGAACCCACCTTTTTTCAGGAGAGTGATTAGCTCTGATTGCAGATGAAGGGCTGCTTCTACTGAGTCTGCGCCAGAAACGCAGTCATCAATATAAACTGAATCCTGGAGAACTTGAGAAGCTAGAGGATGATTGTCCTGTTCAAGAATTGCTAGTTCTTTTAACGTTCGAAGAGCCAGATATGGAGCGGAGGATATTCCAAAAGTAACTCGGTCAAGAGTGTATTCTTTGATTTCTTCCGACTTTGAAAAACGCCAAAGAAATCTTTGAAAATGTCTATGTTCTGGTTTGACAAGTATTTGACAGTACATCTGTTTGATATCGCATATAAACACAATAGGGAAAGTACGAAATTTTAATAAAATTGTAGATAAATCCTGATGGAGTTTGGGACCAGAAAAGAGACTATCGTTTAAGCTTATGCCTTTTGTGCCCTTTGCACTAGCGTCAAAAACTACTCGGAGTTTTGTAGAAACGCTGCCTGGCTTCAAGATACAATGGTGAAGTAAATAGAAGGCTGCTGATGAGCAATAATTTGAATCAGGAACTTCAGAAATATATTTCATTTGTATATATTCTTTTATAAAATCTGAATAAGTTTGGTAAAGATTGAGGTTTTTATTCAGACGGGATTCGAGATATGTAAATCGCCTAAGGGCTTGTGCATAAGTATCGCCAAAGTTTGGATTTGAATGCCTGAAAGGCAGTGGAACTACGAATCTTCCTGAATTATTTCGGTAAACTGAATTTTTGTATATCTGTTCACATTTGGTGTCA
Source organism: Pissodes strobi (assembly GCA_016904865.1). NCBI lineage: Eukaryota > Metazoa > Arthropoda > Insecta > Coleoptera > Curculionidae > Pissodes > Pissodes strobi. The sequence goes on along the minus strand of MU184127.1, from coordinate 25,030 downwards.
TCAGGAGACAAGGAAATATTAAGTGTAGGCACCTGTTCAACTTCCCAGAATTTTTGTAGATTTATATCGATTTGAGTTTCAAGGGACATATGACAACTAAGAAGCGATGTATTTGGCAAAGAACATTCTGCCTTACCCTGTAGTATCCATCCACAAACAGTCTCAATTGCAACAGGTTGTCCTGGCTCACCAAAAATGCGTCCAGAGCCTAACATATAGGGAACCAGCTCGGCTCCAAGCAATAAATCTATCGGACCAGGGATGTGAAATTTGTTATCAGCTAGTGATAAGGCTTTTATATAAGACCAATTTTGGGAATTAATTGTAACTTTAGGTTGATCTGAGCAAACCTTTGGTAGAATAACATACTGGAATGAAAATGTTGGGTAATTTTTTGCACAAGGTCTTATAAAACATTGAGTAATGCCATTATTCGAAGTGGAAATTGAATTGTTTATTCCTTCAATTGGGACAGAAAACTTTTGTCGTTTTAGACCCAAGCGATTAACACACCGTTCGGAAATAAAATTTGCCATACTCGCTGTATCGAGAAGAACACGCACTTTCTGAAAGTTACCTCGAAAATCTCGAATTTCGACTTCTGCAGTGGACAACAGGACAGTGGATGTCTTGATGGAAGTTGTGCAAGTGCTGCAATGCAAATTTTGAGAAGACTGATTATCCTTCTGTGTGGGCAGTATATTTTTATCGGGAGTAGGAAGTACACCCGTATTGTGATTTGAGTGAGTTTGATTTTCAGGAGTTGTTGGTGGTAAATCCTGGCTTCTATTCAAATTTAAATGAAGTAAAGTATGATGTGGCAATTGGCAAATCCTACACTTTGTAAAAGAAGGGCAATTGCGCACAGGGTGTTGGGAACGTATGCAATTACTACATAATTTGTGTTGTCTTGCAAGAGCTAATCTTTGCTGTGGAGTTTTTGCTAGAAATAGCTGACATCGGTACAAGGCATGTGACGCAGAACATAGCATGCATTTTGAATTTAAAATGTTGTTGACTATCGTCAACAGTGTTCATATATGACGCTTGCGTATGACGTATTTCTCTTAAATTTGGGGAAGGCTGAAAATCTGTATTATCTGGGAACCTGGGAGATCTGAGTCCCAAAGTAAAATTGTTGTTTGTTACTGACACCATACATTGGACAGATTCTAAGGCCTTGCATTGATTAATTAAAAAGTTTGTAAGCGTTTTATAAGTGGGCATTTCTGTAGTGCTATATTCAAGCTCAAATTCTGTTCTAGTTTTGGAATCTAGTTTTTGTAGTAATATATTAAAAATTAAAAAGAGTCAGTATCAAATTTTAAAACTTTCAACGCTGCAAGGTTTTCTGAGAATTTGTCCAATAAATGTCGAAGATCTTTGTGAGAGGGTTTTTGTAAAGGTTGAGCAGTGTATATTTCATTAAAGTAAGTTGTGGCTAAGAAACGCTTATTCTGATACCTGCCAACCAGAGTATCATAAGCTATTTGATAATTATTTTCCGTCATCGGAATAGCTTTAAGTAAATTTAAAGGCTCATTTTTTAGTGACGTCATCAGATAATGAAATTTCTCGACATTTGATAAATTAGAATTGTCATGTATAATACTGTTGTATAAATCGAAAAATGAAGGCCACAATTTTATATTACCTTCAAAAGTGGGTATGTTAATTTTTGGAAGCTTAACCCCAGAACTAGCACTCTTAGGTGCGTTAAAACTAGGACCAGGATGGCTAATATTTGTAAAGGCTAATTCCATTCTTTTTCCTTTTATTCCGTACAAATATTTATCCGCTGCCGCTCTTTCTTTATCCTGCGTGTCAAACTCTGTGTCATCAGAAATTAAAGAAATGATTTTATTGTGATGTTCCTTAAATTCTTCGTAAATATCTTCAACAAAATCAGCCCTGGCCAAGAAATTTTGTTCATAAAAAGGATCACCTGTTGAATTCATGCCATAATCATATATTTCATGCAGCCGCTTTAGTGGAACTTTACGTTTAAGTGTTAGTTTAGCAATTTTTTCCTTATCAGTGGCCATTTTGTAAGCCTTTTATGGATTTGCAATAAAGAAAATACTCGAACAATTCGAAATAAATAAATTAAATTATGTCTGCTTTAGACGTTTTTTTTTTGTGAGAAAAATATTAATATGTGTAAAATACACACAGAATTAAGACACTCAGGATACACTATATTATATTGAGCCAGCACAGCACTGAAAATCGATTAAAATCATACAAAATAGTATTCTATTTTTGCAAAATTAGAATGTAAACAAAACAAAATCCTGTCGATTTGACGAGGACGAGTAATCTGTACTGCGCTGAAAGAGAAACGGCGAACGAACGGACGAAAATGATATAAATAATAAACTGGGCAGACGCGAATACTTTTTGACAACGCGACGCCGACGCGATTTTGAAATGCTGGAAACTGTACTGGTTCGATGGTACCGTATTGAGAGAGACAATCTTATAAAGGTTTACGCATGTACGAGAGAGGACGTGATGTAGTACGTTTGATTAAAGTAAACTAATTCGTGTTTGAGAGAAATATTTCACGATCGGTGTGAAAGAGATAGCAATATGCACTCATATGTGTGTCTTGAGCCGTGAATAAATTAAGATGGCTAGCTTTAAAATGAATTTTTATGTAAATTTGAAATAATAATTTTTTTTTAATTTTTAAGAAAAGCTGGTACCCATCCGCGCTCGATAGGATCAAAATGTCGTAAAAAGACGTTATGCTTCGATGGACCATATAAATTCAAATTATACCATAAATAAAGTTGCAAGAGAAAGATGATTTCTGTAAGTTATAATTGTCGCAGACGAAACGCAAATTAAATGCAAATGGCACTCACCCTTTTTCCGTTCGTGGATCTTGTTGGAGAGCGCTCTCACTTCTTGTGGATTCGGTTCATCCCTTTTTTCGGATGGTCTGGACTAGTGCTGGCAAAAACCGTGAAAAGTTGAAACCGGTTATTCGGTTTTCTTAAAAACCGGTTTCGGATAAAACCGGGTATTCGAATAATAGTGAAAACCGGGTATCCGGATAACCGGTTAATCGGATAACCGGTTAACCGGTTAATCGGATAACCGGTTAATCGGTTAACACAGTCGTATGCTAATCATAATTTATAATTTGTTCTTAAGCATATTTCCATTAGTTCAGTTTCCCTGCCGATTAGGGCACAATCATTAAATTCTAGTGAACCAAATTTATTCCAGTTTTTGGTCGTTATTGAAATAAACCCCAAGATAATAATTAAATTAAAAATATTGTTTATTACATATTACAATCGATATAAATTCTGAGCAGAAAAAATATTACAATTTTTTAAAACTTAAATAAATATAAAGGTATTCTATTAAAGGTAGATATTATTTTTCAATCGCACTCTAAAACCATTTCCAAATATAATCACCGTCCAGTAGGTATGTGGTATGTTACGATTCCAAATACCCAGTTTTTACTTTACTTTCTATCTTTTTTACCATTACTTGAGAACCCGGTGGCCCAGTGCCATGTAACTAGATAACCGAATAATCGATTAACCGAGAAACCGGTTAATCGATTAATCGGTTAAACGAGAAATCGGGTAATCGGTTAACCGAGTATCCGGTTAACCGGTTTCGGTTTTTTGAAAAACCGCGGATAATCCGAAACCGGTTAACCGACTATCCGAAAAACCGTCTTCGGTTGCCAGCACTAGTCTGGACACTGAATTGGCTGTTCTGAATAAGTTAGTTCACTCGCGAAATAAAATTGATATGCGAAAAATCTTAAGCGGATTTTATGGCTTAATGGTCGCACGCCGTCCCTTGTACTTCTGTGCTGTACTACTTCGACCCTTTTCTGCGCATGACATCATGCTCAGTCGACAGGCATAAAAGGAGTGTATATCCGCAAATAATGTGCATTGTTAGCGCGAAAATTCAAATATAGGACAAAAATATTTCTCATAAATCATACAGTTCCTGTACGAGTATAAGTGAATAAAACTACTTATCCCAATAAAATAAATTGAAATTAAAATAAATATTTAGAAACCAATTGAGAGATGTACGCAATCAAGGTTCTGATCAATGTAGAGACCCAGAAACTTTGTATATTCGAACAGAGTTTGTGTTGATTCATTGAGAGAATCAACTCTTGGCATGTCCTTATTTTTTTGCTTGGTTCGAAAGCAGATTACATTTGTTTTTTCAGCATTTAAAACTAGTTTATTATTGGTAAACCAGTTCTGTGCTGCTATCAGTCGATCTGTGGAGATCTCAAGAAGCTCTGACAGTACCCAGCCAATTACTAGCAAGTTGGTATCATCAGCAAAATTTGTAAGGTGGGAGTGTTTACCGAATATTTCACTGTAATGTAAAAAATGAAGAACAAATGGCCCATGACACCGCCTTGGGGTATACCCATTAAGATTTATTCCTCATTGGAAAAGTACTTAACCCCCTCAGTCCCAATAACCACTTTTTGCAACTCGTACCTCATACATAGAGGTACGAGTTTATCGACTGCAGGGCTGGTCCACGCACTTCATAGCGTTCAAATTTTTCGAGCAAAATCCAGAAGTCAATACTGTCGAATGCCTTTGACAAATCCAGGAATACACCCAGAGATAGGTTCCCATTCTCAAAGCCATTAAGAATTCTCTCAACGAAATCATAAGTTGCAGTCTCCACTGAACTTCCTTTAAGAAAACCATGCTGGGATGAGCCTATTAATTTTTCTGCGCAGAACTGCAGAAGCCTTGAGCACACTGCAATTTCAAAGACCTTAGAAAAGCATGATAATATGCTAATAGGCCTGTACTTTTCAACAAGAGTTTTGTCTCCCTTTTTGTATATTGATTTAACAATAGCTAATTTAAACTGTTCAGGAAATAAACCATACTTAAATGAATTATTTATGATGTGACACAAGGGCACTACAACCTCCTCTGCGCAATCCTTCAATAGATTTGCTGACATTTCATCAAACCCAGAGCTCTTCTTATTTTTAAGTCTTGCAATAATCCCAAATACCTCAAATGGTGTGACCGGAGATAAAAAGAATGATTTGTTATGTACTGGGATATTGCAGGAATGGAATGGTAAGTAGCACACACACCTAGATTTGTTTTTACTGTTATTAATTCTTTTAGTAAACTGACTTCCACGTATTTCTTTTAGAAGCTTATTATATTCCCTTTTTTTATTTGTAGGCCTCGGCGTGCCCAGGGTCCTCCCTATTAAGCACAAGCAGAAGACCCAACTCATTCGTGCATGAAACAAGCCGTGGAATGGGCTGAACAGCCCTGCAGGCTTTTTTTCTTTTGCTTTGTAATTATTTTCAAATAAAGATTCAAGAATGTTTGCAATTGATTCCCACTGTTCATTTACTAGATTCTCTGGTATATTATATAGTGTTTCCCAATTTTGATTTGATAGAGCACCCCTAAACTAGTTCTAATTTGAATCATTCAAAATTCTGCTAACAATCGCTTTTTGATGTTGCTTACCTATATTCAGATTAAAAGTAAGTTTTTGAGCAGTGAGATATGAGTGTCCATCACCTCTGCCCCAAAAGGGCGATGATTCGTGAATATATTATCTATAGAGCTCTGACTAGTCTGCCCCACCCGAGTACTTTCCAAAACCGAAGGAATGAAATTGTAGGAACTAAGCAAAGTTAAAAAAAAAACACATCCAAAATATTAAGGTTAAAATCTCCTGCAACAAAACACAGACAATTATCATTTAAAATAATACTCAAAACAATCTCAAGCTTATCTAAAAAACTATATACAGTGTTGAAATGGACAGTATTATACTATTTTTTACATATCTTAATTTCTATCGCCGCACATTCAAAAGTACTCTCTACAGAGAGCGAGTTAATTTCCTCCCGTACTTTGTACTCTACTCCATCTCTCAGATAAATTGCCACACCCGCATGTCCCTGGTCACGGCAGAATGATGAGGCCAGAGTAAATCCCAGCAGATTGGAACTTGGGAGTTAATCTCTTGTCTTCCAGTGCTCAGTGACACAGAGAGCAAGGCATTGATCCTGAGTGTCAACCAGGTCTTGTAAGGCATCATGACTTGTCTCTATTGATTGTAGATTTTAATGTATGATGCTCACTGAGTCCCCTTCCGCCCTCCTTCCAAAGGTCCTAGTTTTTTCAGGTTTAAAAATCTATTTATGTAGACTCCAACTGGCCAAAAGTCTGGTGACATAACTTCTTGTTGTTTTTCTTGCGGTATTCCAATTTTGAAGGAGCTAATGGCTGTTTGTTTTGTCTGCAATTTTTCACAAATGGGAGAGGATATTTCATTTTCAGTTAAGTAGTCAGGTACTTTCCCTCCATGCTTGACTTTGGCTAAGGTTGTTCCTCTCCACAAGGCTGGTGACCGAATGAACCGTCGAACTTCCCTTTTGTCGACTCTGTCGAAGATAATTAAGAGGCTGGTAAAGACACGCATGGTATCTAACCCAAACTAACCTATCCCCGACCTCGTAGCTGTATTCCTTCGCCTTTTTTTCGCCGAAAACCGCGTTTTTCTAACTTTTTTTTAATATTATTTTTCTTGTTTCGTTTTATAATACTTTTATTAACAATTTATTCTCTTTTTTTTTATAAATTTTTTTTCTTATTTGATTTTATAATACTTTCATTAACTTTCCAAACAATCTTTGATTTTTTTAATATTTTTTTTCTTATTTCGTTTAATAATACTTTTATTAACTTTTTTTCTTTACATATTTTTACGTTTTTTCCATTTCTGCCCATTTTGTCAAAAACTTTTGATTTTTATCATAACCTAATCTAACCGAAACTAACCCATCCCCGACGTCGTAGCTGAACTCTCGCCTTTTTTGCCGAAAACCGCGTTTCTCTAACTTTTTTTTTATTTTTTTTTTCTTATTTCGTTTTATAATGCTTTTATTGGCTTTCTGAAATTTTTTTCTTTTTTTATTAGTTTTTTTTTTATCTTATTTTTATAATACTTTTATTAACTTTCCGAACAATCTTTTGGTTTTTTTTTAATATTTTTTTCTTATTTCGTTTAATAATACTTTTATTAACTTTTGTTTTTACATATTTTTTACGTTTTTCCCCTTATTGCCCATTTCTTAAAAATTAATTGTTTTTGTTCATAACCCAAACTAACCCATCCCCGACCTCGTAGCTGAACTCCTTCGCCTTTTTTTCGCCAAAAACCGCGTTTGTCTAACTTTTTTTTATTTATTTTTTTCTTCTTTCTTTCTTATTTCGTTTTATAATACTTTTACTAACTTTCCGAACAATTTTTTACATTTTTCATTTTTTTCCCTTTTTGTTCGAAAATTTTTGGGTATCCGGGGAGGTGGGGGGGGGGGGCTATAATTGCCGTCCCCAGTGATGACTCTCAGTAACACTGGGTTAGTTGCCTGTCAGATATTTGATCCGCAAAAAACAGTTTTTCCCCAAAATCTCCCCTTAAGTTAGAGCCCCGGTCTCCTCCAAAGCAGCCCCCATGAGACGCACCTACCATAAAAATTTCGACCCGCAACTCTTCCCGTTCTCCAGAAATTAATTATTTTAGTTTTTTCTTCTCCCCCTCCTGGCCAAAGGGGGGGAGGGGAGGCGAGAGGACGGGGGGGGGGGGAAAGGTCCAGTTTTCGTCCAGTATCTTCATTTTATCCCGGCTACATGTCCTTAGGCTCATTTTTATAGTTTCTATTCCAGCCAGGAATACAACACTTTTGAGGCATAAATATACAAAGTATCTTACCACAAAACTAGCCGAAACCGAGAGAAAACCATACAACTAAATATTGTCACGACTAACAGCCATCCGAACGTTTTTGTGCTACCCTATAGAACTAGCCGCCGCCGCCGCGCCGTGCCCCTCGCTTCTTTGTCTGTATGACTCATCGCCCGGCCGGTCGCGAAGTTTCAGGATCGCTGGACTGGAATTATCTCGATGGCCTCGTCGAGATCATATAGAGTGGCCTCGGAATACTTCCCGAATATTCGTGATAGATTTGAGATTATATATAAGCAGACCTAAGGCGAATGTTAGTCAGTTCAGTTCAGTTAATCATTGAGTGTTGAATAGATATTAGTTGTAAAGTTATAAGAGTAGTTTAAAGTGTTAAATTGTATCCAGTGGTAGTGAATAAAGAGAGTATAAGTTGAAAATAGTCAAATTGTACTTTTGTTAAGAACCCACGGGAAAAACGTAACATTTGGTGTCAGAAGTCGGATTGTGAAGGGACCGGACTTGAGAAGTATTTTTCGAGGAAAGAAGAAGTACAAGTACGTCAACGAGACCGTTTGATTGGTGGATTCTGATAAAATTTTATAACTTTCTATGGTCAATACAAGGCAACAAACGGCAGAAATGGAGCAAATAAATAAAATGTTGGCCGATTTCATGGATAATTTAAATGCTGAGAGGCGAGCAGATCGGGAAGAGGATGAACGTATAAGGCAAGTGGACCGGGAAGTGGAGGAACGTAAAAGGCAAGCAGAACAGGACCGACTTCAGAAAATCTTACAAGACCAGGAAGATAAAAGGAAAGAAGAACAAGACCGGCTTCAGAAAATTTTACAAGATCAAGAAGATAAAAGGCAAGCGGAACGGGAAGAGGATGATCGTAGAAGGCAAGCAGAACAGGACCAGCTTCAGAAATGGATGCTTGATGTGATTGTAGGCGAGCAAGGAAAATTACAGAAAATATTGGACGGGCAAAATGAGAAGTTTGAAAAAGAAGTAGGTAATATACAAAAAGAAGTTGGACATGTACAAAAAGAAGTTGGGAGTGTACAAAAAGAAGTAGGAAACGTACAGCAAGAAATGAGGAATCTACAAGCAGAAGTTATCAGACTAAAAAATCAAGGACCCACCGAGAGGGTATTCGCCACAGGGCATAACATCAAACCTCCAACGTATGACGGTCAAACCTCCTGGACAATGTACAGAAGGCAATTTGAAGCCGCTGCTGTTGCCAACGGTTGGAATAACGAAGAAATGGCTACATCACTAGTGGTAGCGCTTCGTGGGTCTGCCCTGGAACTACTGCAGACCATTCCCATCAGCCAACAAGGGAAATATGACATACTTGCAGCTGCCCTGGAGAGACGATTTGGAGACCAACATAGAAGACAACTGTATCAGGCACAAGTTAAGTCCCGACATCAGAAGCCTGGTGAAAACCTGCAAGAATTTGAGGCAGACATTAGACGTCTCATTCAATTGGCCTACCCAGGAGCGACAGAGGAATTTCAAGAGGAACTTGCTGCCCAATATTTCGTGGATGGTATCAGAGATCCAGAAACTCAGAAAATGCTACGCCTAGCCAAATTTGATAACAGCAGTGAAGCTTTGGGTCGAGCCCTAGAAATCGAGGCGGCATGTAACATCTCCAAGCCGAAAATCAGGGCCGTATCCATCCAGGAAGAAAAGGCGACAAACAGCTGCGAATTAAATGAGATGGGTGAAATTTTGAAGAAATTAACTGAAGTTCTTCAGGCCACGGCGAGATTCCGGGAGCCAATGGAAGATAGGCCACGTAACCGAAATACATCAAATCAGTGCTATAGATGTGGCAGGACTGGGCATTTTAAAAGAGACTGCCGAGTACAACTACGGTCTAGATCTCCATCCAGAGACGCTAGGGCCCCCAAGTCAAATCAGGAAAACTTCAATTAGTCAACATTGCGGGGCGGGTGTTGGCTAAAGAAGATAAAGCCCCCAGGATCGTCTCCATAAAAAGCCTAGGAAAAGCCGCCGACAGTCTAACAATTACAGGAAAGATCAACGGAAGAGCCATAACAATTACTGTTGACACTGGTGCGGCGGTATCTTTGATAAGGTCCAACAGGGTAAATAGAGTAGAAGTTCTACCCATATCAAAGAATGTAGTTTTACGTACAGTTACCGGTGAAACAGCTGAAGTACTTGGGGAAATGGATATCGAACTTCAACTGGAACGAATTAAATTACACCACACAGTGTTAGTTGCCGACATCGAAGACGAATTTATTTTGGGGATGGATCTTATCGGTCAACATGGATTCTCTTTTGACAACAAGCTTAATCTTCTGAAGTTTGGCACCGAAGAATTCATCCTTAACAAAACAGACGATGGCACACCGACTAAAGTAGTGGCGGCATGTACTGTCAGAATAAGCGGAAATACCGAGCAGATAATTTTTGGGAAATTGGAGAAGGATTTTGGAGGCTGCATCGGACTTATCCAACACCACGATTTGCCTTGCAAACACCTCGTAGACAAAGCACTAGTCAAAACCGACGGCGAAATACCGATAAGGATAGCAAATAGTTCATCCAACTCCATCAAAATCAATAAAGGAGATGTAATAGCCACTTGCGAGCTGGTGCAGTGGGTAACCAGTTGCGAAACGCAGTCAGAAGTAACACCCTCAACATCACCTAAGGAAGTCCTAGAACATTTCCAAAAGTCGTGGCAACATCTGTCTTCCGAAGAACTGAAGAGAGCTACACAATTTATCAAAGAGCAGAACACAGCCTTTGAAAGGAAAAATGGCAATACTGGAAGAACGAACATCATAAAATATAAAATCGATACTGGGAGTGCTCACCCCATACGGCAGCATCCTCGGAGGTTACCAGTGACGAAGCAGCAAGAGGTTACCACATTAGTGGATAAAATGCTTGAAGATGGAATTATTGAAGAGTCATCAACTCCATGGTCATCTCCTGTTGTCTTAGTCACCAAGAAGGATGGAACTACCAGATTCTGCGTGGACTATAGAAGGCTCAATGACGCCACTAAGAAGAACAGCTATCACTTCCCAGATTTGACGACACTAGCAGGTTCTCATTGGTTCTCAACACTCGATCTAAAGAGCGGATACTGGCAAGTAGGCATTGACGAACAGGATAAGGAAAAGACTGCCTTCTCTACCGGAAGTGGTTTATATCAGTTTAAAGGTATGCCCTTCGGGCTATGCAATGCCCCCGCTACTATTGAGCGTCTTATGGAAGTTGTTCTACGAGGCCTCACTTGGAAGACATGCCTGGTCTATCTTGATGATATAATGGGAATGGGAAAAACTTTCGAAGAGCACCTACAAAACCTGCATGAAGTTTTTACTAGGATCAGGAATGCTCAGCTCTTACTGAATCCAAAGAAATGTTTTCTCTTCCAACAAAAAGTTGAATTTCTCGGGCACGTCGTGCCATCAGAGGGAATCCAAACTGATCAACGAAAGATAACAGCAATCAAAGACTGGCCTCGTCCTCGCGACAAACACGAACTGCGGAGCTTCCTTGGATTATGTACTTATTATAGAAGATTTGTCGAAGGATTTGCAAATATAGCTGCACCTTTACATAAGCTCACTGAAGAACGAGCAAATTATAACTGGGATCATAACTGTGATTCTGCGTTCAGGAAATTAAAAGCGGCTCTATGTTCTAGTCCAATATTGGGATATACGGAACAAAAGGGTAAATTTGTATTGGACACAGACGCCAGCAACACCGGCATCGGAGCAGTTTTATCGCAAGTACAAGCAGGGGAAGAGCGAGTTATCGAATACTACAGTCGAACACTTTCGAAACCTGAACGTAACTACTGTGTAACCCGAAAAGAGCTTTTGGCAACAGTACGGTCTGTTGAACATTTCCATCAATATCTGTACGGGCAAGAATTTCTGATAAGGACTGATCATGCAACACTTAAATGGCTTTTGGATATGAAACAGCCTGAAGGACAGGTAGCCAGATGGCTTGAAAAGTTACAACAATATAACTTTAAGGTTAAGCACAGGGCAGGGAGATTGCATAAAAATGCAGATGCTTTATCCAGAAGGCCATGCGAGGATAATTGTAAGCATTGCCAAAGAATAGATCAACAAGAAGGAATTATTCCCATTAGGCAAACAAAATTTGAGGTTGATCAGCAGTGGACCACAGAGCAACTTAAAAAGGATCAGCTTGAAGATAGTGAAATGGCACTATTGCTAAGAGCTAAAGAAGAACATCAACCAAGACCAAGCTGGAGCGAGATATTAAATAAAGGACTTACTTTTAAAACTCTGTGGGCTCAGTGCGACTCCCTGGTGGTGGAAAATGGACTTCTTAAACGAGCCTGGGAAAGCGCCGATGGCAAAGTAGTGAAGACACAGTTAGTGGTACCAAGGAGGAAGATATCGGAAGTTCTGGAAGAAGTTCATAATGGAAAGTCTGGTGCTCATCTCGGAGTGAACAAAACGATTGACAAGATTCGCGACAGATTTTACTGGGTCAACTACTGCCACGATGTGAAATCGTGGTGTCGGCAGTGCTCAACCTTTGCCGCAAGCCAAGGACCCAAAACAAGATCTAGGGGCAAAATGAAACAGTATAATGTGGGCCTACCGTTTGAACGTATCGCCATTGACGTAGCTGGCCCTTTTCCAGAAACAAATAATGGTAACAAGTACATTTTAGTGGCAATTGACTACTTCAGTAAATGGCCTGAAGTCTTTGCAATCCCCAATCAAGAAGCTGTTACCATAGCAGAGGTCCTTGTGAATACCCTATTCAGCAGATTTGGTGTTCCGTTAGAGCTGCATTCAGATCAAGGACGCAACTTCGAATCCAAGGTTTTCCAGAAAGTCTGTGATTTACTCAACATCCATAAAACACGGACTACCGCCTTACATCCACAATCAGACGGCATGGTTGAGAGGTTTAACAAGACCATTGAAGAACATTTGTCAAAAGTCGTAGATGAACATTAGAAGGATTGGGACCAACACATACCACTATTTTTAATGGCCTATAGATCAGCAGTCCATGACACGACAGGACTAACACCAGCCATGGTTTTATTTGGAAGAGAACTCCGCTTACTGTGAATTTTGTGAATTTTTCTTAAATATTAAATAATTAATTACTGTTGAGAGCTGTTTTCAGTAGCCTTTTTAATTGGTTTGTGAAGTAAAACATTAAACTTCGGTCAACTAGCTATTTTTGTGTACTTTTCTGTATATTTTAAGTTTATAACCTCAATTATGACGACGTGTTTTAAGTGTGATTCGATCTGTGTTCAGAGGGAAGAAAAGAATACCCTGTTTGGTTACCCATGTGATGTATGTAATAAAGTAGTGTGCAAAAATTGTACTGGCCTTATGGCTTCTGAAGTTCGAGTGGTTCCATCCCAGTCTCGGACTCTCTTCCATATTTGCCCTGAGTGTAAGGACTGTCTAAAAATAGTTCCAGAGCTCGTAAAAAAATTACTGCACTGGAATCTGAAGTAGAAACTCTTAAGTTGAATATTATGGAAAACAAGAAGCAGTGCGAAACTGAGGTTTTTACCAGCAATACTTTCGTTCTCGAACCTACTGTAGGTCCAACTCACGATTCTGGTACAGAGCAGATTCGGTCAACTGTCTTTTCCACTCTAACTGGGTCTACTCTCAGTGTGCTAAAACAAGAGCTAAATTCCCATACTGAGTTGATAGCAAATCAGCTCAATAATGTTGTTATTAATATAAAGGAAACCAATAAACAGCTGGTGAGATTTCTAATCGAGCAAGGGAGGAATGGTTCTTGCCCTGCGAAGAATGTTGAATTGAGCTTTATGAGGAGAGATTCTCAGGCAGTTGCGGCTGCATCAACTGTTGATACTGTTGGTCATGTGTCTGACGGACTTGCATCAGGCAAAAATCGTGCTACTTCGGGCCAACTCAGAAGTGTGAAGGGTACAAATAGGAGCGATATGGGTCTCTCTGCGGCTGTTGAACAGATATTCTTTTATGTTGGCAATTTGGATGCAAACACGACTGTTAAGCAGATCGAGGATCATTTAAAAAAGAACAAAATGTCTTTGATTACCTGTGAAAAACTGCAATCACAAAACAAGAACATGTCCTCATTTAAGATGTGAATGTCTGCAATGTAATTTAAGCAGTATTGCAACTTGGTGCTTGTTGACGACGACACGAAGAGAAAGCCGGCAACCGTGCAAGAAGCTACTCCGACTAAGGGCGAGAACGAAAACTTCCTTCTCTAGCGGCGAGCAGCACGATAAACATGTATTAAAAACAGTCCATTTATTTTCTGTAAAATAAGTTAAATAAATAAATTTAAAAAAGCATAAACCACCCTAAATTTATTTGAGGTACAAGAAAGAAAGTCAAACGCGTCTGTTCATGATGGTCCTTCGACTCGAATTAGAGTAACAAGTGGAAATCGGTGTGTTAAGCGCTGATCGCGCTGCCATATTGGGTAAGTCCTTCAATCCATAAAATTCCTCTCCCTTTGTGCCGTCTTGATTTGTGTACGTGCAGTGCATGCGGTATATAGTTTTATTATGCGATATTGATCTATATAATAGAATAATATAGCTTTGAAGCGAAAATTTACAATCAATAATAATAATACAAATACACGTTTTATTAATCACACGCGATTTTGAACCTTATATACATTCGTAGCGGCGACGGCGCGGCGATCGAATCCGATCGATATAGGGCCTATCGGCTATCTCCCTTACACACCAGCTGCCAGCTGTTCCTTTCTCTCGCGCGCTTCTGCGGAGCTCTGTTAGCAACTGCGACGTTGCCGGACTTTAATTATATTATTATTTTTTATAGAAACTTTAAGTAGTTCGATTTTATTAATTCGATTAAGCGAATCACTTCATAAATTATTAAATTTCGGCATTAAGGGAATCATTTGGTATTTTGAATAAAAATAAAACAATTATTAATATTAATCTTATGCGATAAACTTTAAACAAAATGTCAGACGAGGCGATTAAAAAACTTAAGCGACAAAGGGGCTCAATAAAAGCCAAGTTTACGATATTTTCAAAATATCTTAATGACCTACGCGAAAATATAAATGTAACAACAGATGAGGATGATTTTTATCAATTAGAAGTTCGTCTGACATTATGCGATAAATTACTAGATGAATTTAATGAAATTCAATCGGATTTAGAAACGATAGTCTCAGAGGCGGATTTGGAAGAAGAATTTAAAGAGCGAGAAGCGTTTTCAAATACATACTTCCAAGAAATTAGTAAGGCAAAAAAAAATGATTTTTGAATATAACAAACACAATAATAGTAGCTCAGATAGCGAAAGTGTAGTTTTCAGAGATACTCATACAAATGTTAAACTCCCTCCCATACAAGTTCCTAAGTTCAGTGGCGACTACGAAGGGTGGTTAGAATTTCGGGAAACCTTTGAGTCACTAATTCACACAAACGAATCGCTAACTGGCATCCAGATATATCATTATTTAAACGTATCTTTGTCGGGAAATGCAGCTGAAGTGGTGTCATCTCTAGAGTTTTCTGCGAGTAACTACCTTGTGGCTTGGGATCTTTTATGTGATGGATATAATAATACAAGACTTTTAGTTCAAAACCACATTAAGGCGATATTTAACATTCAAGCGTTTTCAAAAGAAGCATCTAAAACATTACGTAATATAATAGACACCTTATCAAAACATCTAAAAGCTCTTAAACAATTAAAACAACCCGCTGAACATTGGGATACTCTTATAATATATATTGTTACTTCTAAATTAGACACCGGGACAGTCAAGGATTGGGAAGAATACATTTCAAAATTAGATATGCCGAATCTAAGTGATTTCAAATCCTTTTTAAAATCAAAGGCTGATCTACTTGAAACAATTGAATTAAAGAGTAGTGATGCACGTCAAAAATCAAGTAAAATGAATGGATCCAAGGTCTTTCTAACCAACGATACAGAGAAAAATATTGACGACACTCAAGTTTTGGTTTTTAATACAAATAGTAATGCGCAAAATAATAACGGTAACAGAATTACTTGTGTCTTTTTGTAAACGCGATAATTATTTTATTAGAAACTGTGCTGATTTATTAAAACTATCTCCTACAGACAGGTTACAGCAAGTAAGACAGCTTAAATTATGCTTGAATTGTTTAAGGTTTGGTCACAAAAATACAGTATGCAGATTGTCCAATTGCAGAAAGTGCAATGGTCGGCACAACACACTTCTTCACATACCTAACCCAAATAACCCAGAAAACGCGCAAAAGACTGACACTGTAGCTACTTTAACCAGTAACCAGTTATAATATGGGTAGTGTGTTGCTGTCAACTGCTCTTATACAAGTCATAGATCATAGTAATAAAACACATACAGTACTTGCGATTTTAGACTCGGGATCACAATCGAACTTTATTAGCCTTGACCTTTGCAAGCGATTAAATTTGAAAACATCAGAAAGTGCCATAGCAGTAGCAGGTATTAATAACACGATCTCCGAAGTTAATAAAAAATGCGAGTTAAAAATTCAATCTCAACACAGCTCTTTTAATGCGTTACCTGTTTTGTAATAAAACATATCTCTGGAATGATTCCGAGTACCCCTGTAGACGTCAAAACATTGAAATTACCAGAAAATATACTCTTAGCTGATGCGTCTTTCGATAAACCAGGTCCTATTGACATTTTGATCGGGGCTGGCCTATTTTGGGAACTTTTAAAAATTGGGCAATTTAAGTTAGGTTCCAATCTCCCTATTCTACAAAAGACTGTATTTGGTTGGATAGTATCCGGTACTATCGGGACATATAACAAAAACAATAAAATTCATTGCAATTTTGCCAAGAATTCTGACGTCCAAACACAACTTGCTAAATTTTGGGAGTTGGAAGAGTTTGGTGGACTCAAACATTGGTCCAGAGAAGAAGAATTATGCGAACTACATTTTAGAGCAACCACTACTCGTGATAATACCGGCCGTTTCATTGTTTCAATTCCTTTTAAGGATTCTTTAGAGAAATTAGGAGAATCTAGAACGCAAGCAGAAAAACGTTTTTTAGCCCTAGAGAAAAAGATGGCACGTAATTCCGAATTTAAAGTCCAATATGTAAATTTTATTCGCGAATACGAAACATTAGGACATATGCGAAAAATTTCTGAACAAAATGAAACTCTTATTAGTTATTATATGCCTCATCATGGGGTACTCAAGGAAGATAGCCTGACGACAAGACTAAGAGTTGTTTTTGATTGTAGTGCGCCCACGACTACCGGGGTTTCTATGAACGATTTACAAATGGTGGGCCCTACAATACAAAATGATTTGCTGTCAATATTGATGCGATTTCGCACATACGCCTTTGTAGTAGCGGCCGATATCGTGAAAATGTATCGCCAGATTCTCGTGAAACCTGACCAACGTCCATTACAAAGGATAATTTGGAGGAAAAGCCCTTCTGAGCCTTTTGATATATACGAACTTCTAACAATTACATACGGTACCAGCAGTGCCGCTTTCCTTGCGATACGTTGTTTGGTCCAATTAGCAATTGAATGCGAAACCGATTATCCGATGTGTTCAGATATAATAAAAAATGACTTTTACGTGGACGATGGACTTTTCGGGGCAGATTCTGTGGAAGAATTATCCAAACTTGGTCTACAAATATCTGAAATATTACGCTCAGGGGGATTTGAGCTTAGAAAGTGGCATTCAAATTCACAAGAAGTAGTTAAAAACATTACGTCAGATGCAAAGGCAATTAGTATTGTCATTAAAATAGGTACCGATGAAACGACAAAGACTTTAGGGCTTGCATGGTCAAGCGCAAACGATGTACTTACATATAATATAGGCCTAATTTCAAAAACCGGTAGAGTCACAAAACGCTTAATTTTGTCCTGCATCGGTCAAATCTTTGACCCGCTTGGTCTTTTAAGTCCGTGCATAATAACCGCAAAAATCTTACTACAGAAACTTTGGTTGGAAAAATTAGCTTGGGATGAGGCCGTGTCGTGTTCAATTCATTCTATGTGGCTTAAATTCAGGAACGAAATTAACATTTTAAATGACGTAAAAAATATCTCGACACGCAATTTGTAAAAATCCGAAGTTCATAGAGTTACATTGTTTCTCCGATGCAAGCGAAAATGCTTGCGGTTCATGCGTTTAGGTGGCTCCGATTAAAGTTGTGACTATAAAGTTGTGTCCTCCCTTAAAATAACTCTGGATAATGTAGTATTCTGGACAGATTCTTCAATCGTTTTAGGATCACCAAACCTTCTAAAGACATTTGGAGCTAATCGAATTTCAGAAATACAGGAGTCAACAGGAAATTGGACTTGGCGACATATTTCTACCAAGCACAACCCAGCCGACATTTTGTCTCGCGGAGTGTCTCCGAGCGAGTTGGTTGATTGTTCGTTATGGTGGCACGGGCCCGAATGGTTGTCACAAAGCGAAAGTTGTTGGCCAAATTTAAAGATAAGTTTAGTCGATTTACCCGAATTAAAATCTCAAGCGCTAAATTTACACGAACAAATACCTCTCATTGATTTAACTCGATTTTCTTCTCTGACTCGTCTAAAACGCTCATGCGCATATGTCTTTAGATTTATCTCTAATTGTAAAAATGCAAATAAAGTAACTAGTAGTTTATCGGTATTCGAAATTGACAATTCGTATTCCTTTTTATTGAAACTATCGCAATCAGAGACATTTTCTGATGAAATTAAGCTACTCTCAGGAGGCCATAATATTAATCGCAAAAGTAAACTGTTTAACTTAAATCCCTTTATTGATAAAAATGGCCTACTTAGAGTGGGTGGTCGCTTAGAGAATTAAGCCTTTCATCAAGACAAGAAACATCCTGTCATTATATCCGCTAAAACTCAATTATGCAAGTTAATTTTCAGGTATGAGCATGTGAAAATGTTTCATGCCGGCCCACAGCTTCTACTTAGCAACATACGCAAAAATCTGAGGCCAGTAGGGGGTAGAAATTTATCAAAAAATACAGTGCGATCATGCGTTACATGTTTTAGGTTTAAACCTACTAGTATTACCCCCTTGATGGGTAATTTGCCGCAGAAGCGTCT
>MU184126.1:117735-159056 GCA_016904865.1 Pissodes strobi | reverse complement strand
TGGGGAATAAACCTATTAAACCAATTCATAAACCTGTCGACCACTTTCTTCTTTCCCACATCTGTCCGGCTGTAGTTCAATAAAAACGTTTCAAATTGTCTCGTTGTTCGAGAAGGAACTTTAAAATTTAGTAGACTGAGCAGATCGGGGCAATCTCATCATTAACTTTATTAATTGCACTTTGCTCCTGATCAGCTGCGGGTTCGGCATGTGTACCCTCAACGTCCGTCACTTCGGTGATCGAAGAAATCGTTTCTTCATGAACATTTTCAATATTTTCATTATCATCACTTATGCTGGCACTGGTAGATGCGCAACTTGTATCGACTACTTTATTGAAGAATTGGGTAAGTTTGGGGGGAAGTTTATTAATTTTTTCCTGGCTTTTCATATACTTCTTGCGTTTCGCAGATCCACTTTCAAAACGCTTCTTCATTTTCCTGAATTAGTAACGGAGATATATTAAATATTTTACATCTTATTTTATAAAGACATAAAAACAATATTTACCAAAAAGATTAAGGCGTGGCCCGTTGACTTGGTCTGGCCCTACTTTGTTACTTGATAGTGGATAGTTTCCAGTTTTCCAGTAGTCCACTGGAAAACTGGAAACTATCCACTATCAAGTAACAAAGTAGGGCCAGCAGTGGAATTCTCGTTCAATGTCGATTCGACATATCGAGTTGAGACTCGAATACGATAGCAAATTCGATGTCGAGAAAAAACCGATTCTTAACACACGTCGAATTGGATGTCGTATCGATTAATATTTTGTGGTATCGATACTTGACTGTTGGTGAAATCTATGTCAGATGTCAGATGAGTTTTGCAGTTTTGTAATCATTTTCATTTGAATTTTAAATTATATATGTTATTTTTAAATGATCTTACCACAAAATAGGATCTTACTATCTTACCGTTTATATGGTTATAATCACGAGCTGTGTCTAGTTTTTCGATCTTTCGTTGCTACTTTTTAAATGCCTTTGTCTTACTTAGGACTAGGCCTAGCACCGTTACTTGGATTATTGAGTTTGGATTATTATAAGAATTAGATCGGAATCTAAATGTTGCCTATTATAGATCACATATTAAGACGTAGACATCGGGAAGAGCTCATTCAGCTGCGTGAGCAAAGGCGGCGTTTAAGAAATGTAAGCGATCCGTTTTCCTTACCCGAGCGTCATTTTATACAGTTGTACAGATTAAATAAAGAATGTGCCCGGGCAATAATTAATGATGTTATTCCACACCTCCGACAAACAACATATACTATAGCCTTAACTCCTGAAATAATAGTATATTATTTTATATGGAGGAAAAGTAATACTTTTCATGGCGCGCTCGTGTTTAACAGCCGAACGGAGTGAGGCTGGTAATAGAGAGCAAGCCATGAAAAGTAACTTTTCCTCCAAATAAAATATGCTGTTTTTTCTTCAAATGTCGACAAATTAATGCAAAAAGTCTCTTTTTAATAGTAATAATAATTATTATTAAAGATAAGTGGGTTCGCAAGGCGGCTTAGACCGGTGCGATGTCGGTGAATAGGCTCAGGTTGTTGCTATAGTAATGTAACATAAAGCTGTCAGTGGACACTGTCAACAATAATTATAATTTGAAAATTGCGTCTTCGATTGCGTTTTAATTCCGTATTGATAAGCAGTTATTGAGTAAGTTCGATTAAATAATAACCAATTTGTTCCTAAATTAGTGATTTTTAGAAATGCAGTCACACATTGAGTGATAAATACAAATTTTAGTTTAATAACTCTTGAGTTGTTGACGCTTATTTTGATGTTTGTTTGTATTGTATCTATGTTGCTATGATAACACTTTTACCTCCGCCGGCGGAAAAGTGAAAAGTAAAGCTCCGGCGGAGGAAAAACGAAACTTCACTGCCGCCTACACAGTCGAGTAATGACGGATTTACTGACGTTTGAAGAAAAAAGTACTTACTGCTCTACGATATTATGCCACTGGAGCCTACCAACGAACACTGGGATTAAATTATGAAGCCTGCCTAAGCCAAACATTGGTGCATAGGTAACATTTCATGAAAAACTTCATTTATAAAGGTATATATCTATGTATACAGGGTATTCCGTGTCATTTTGTTCAAATTTTGATAGCATATAAAAAGTAGGCTCAATTCTAAGAGCATATAAAAACTAGGCTCAGTTCTAAGAGTAAAAATACAAAAGTGTTACTGCTAAAGGGCCATCGATGGTTCGATTTCAGTCACTAGGGTTAGTTTTTCAGAATTTTACAATTTCTGAAAGTCACTAAAAATCATACTTACAGTTCATATTTGCACAAATAAGTTTATTTCTTATTTTTTAAACCTTTTGTATAGCCTTGTGTCAATGAAACAATTTTTTAATAGGATATGTAATACCCTGTATTCTGTATATACATTAAATATACATTCTACTTAGTATTAGTTGAGCTTTGTTATCTATATGATCTATGGTCGAGTTAGAATATAAGCAGTAGCAATTATTTTATTGTAATATTTTTGTGGTTTTACTTTTGAACTGGTTCGGTTCTATAATAAATTATTATGTTTATTTTTCAGATGCATCCATGAAATAACAGAGATCATGAATGAACATTTAGTGGATAATTACATCAAATTTCCAGATACTAGGAATAGCAGGAATTTCATTAAGGAAAGATTTATGGACAAGAGACAATTTCCAGGGGTTATTGGAGCCATAGATGGGACCCATATAAGTATTCTGAAGCCTGCTGTGGAATCACATAATTTTTTCAATAGAAAAGGATTTTATTCCCTGAGTGTACAAATTATTTGTGATTCAGATTTAAAAATTCTAAATATTAATTCTAATTATGGAGGGTCATCAACAGATGCTTATATTTGGTCTCAGAGTACTGTGAGGGAGTATCTACGCAACTTGTACTTTAATGAGAATGAAAGACGTATATGGCTGCTTGGAGATTCTGGATACCCATTGGAACCATATTTAATGACTCCATATCTAGATCCACCAGAAAATTCTCCCCAATCACGTTTTAATCAAAGGCACATCCAAACACGAAACTGTGTGGAACGTTGCATTGGATGTTTGAAAATGAGGTTTAGATGCCTTTTAAGAGAAAGAACCCAACGATATGAATCACATTTTGTAGCCAAATTGGTAAATGTTTGTTCTATGCTACATAATATTTGTCTTATAAACAATATACCAATACTGGGAGAAGACTTGCCAATTGAAAACCCCAACATGCATGTGCAGCCAAATGCAGTGCCACCAGCTAATATTCCAGTACATTTATTACGAATTGCTCAAGCGGCCAGAAATAATATTGCACAAACTTATTTTGCATAACTTAATTCAAGGGTATGATAATGGGGCGAATATGCGCAGAAAACATATTGGTTTACAAAAACGCATACTCGATGTTAATCCTAGGGCATTTTTTGTGCCATGTGCTGAACACAGCTTAAATTTAACAGCAAATGATGCTGCTAAAGTTTCAAATGAAACAGTGAACTTTTTTAATATTGTACAAGAACTTTATGTATTTTCCTCTTCATCCACAAAAAGATGGGTTGTTGTAAAAAAGCATGTCCCTCAGTTACATCTAAACCCCCTAAGTGATACTAGATGGTCAAGTAGGATTTATGCTATAAAATCGCTAAAGTTTCATTTTATTCAAATATGTGATAGCCTTTTACAAATAGCAGAAAATGATACTTTTAACATAGAAACTAGACATAAAGCAAGTTCTATTGACACTAAATTAAAATTTTGTATTTTATGATTCTTCAGTTCTGTTGATTTCCAGTGTTCAGATACACATAACACTTTGCACTCTGGATGATCCTTTAACATGTAATTAATTTTCTCCGCTGAATTTCCTATCGATTGCACATTTTGATGAATTACACTTATGATGCTCTTGGCTTTCTGTGGACTTTTTGTTATGTTCGGTGCATTAATGAGTGTGGTACTTGCTTCACATTTTATAAAAAAGATCCAGGATTGAATTTAAGTAGGTAGTTACTTATAGGTAGTATAGGAGATTTTGCTAATTTGTACCTATTGTAAATTTTTATGACTAAGGTAAAAATTTGAAATAATTTTTATGATTAAATTTCATTTATTTATTTCTTTTGTATCATTTTTCTCATCTTTCAGGTGTTGGTAGATTAAAATAATTTGGTCATAAGTAAGTATACTAAGGAAAAATGAATTAAAAGTACCTAAAAATATCCATAAACGTTTATTTAAGGTGAAGAAAATTAACAAAATTTTAAACTGGAACCTATAGCATAAAACATTTGAACAAAAACTTAGTCACCAGATTTTACGGTTTCATAGTTGGTCAAAACTACATTATAGGAAGGAATATGTAGTAAGAATAAAATATAGTACTTTTTGCATACAAAATAAAATGGTTCAGGTGGACCACATTGATCAGTTTTCAATATCCGGGAATTCTACAATTTTTCTTGTATAAAAATAGGCAATATCAACTTGTAACTGTAGCAATACTGACTGGTATTTTTTTAAATTGGAAAATAAGACACCTGAAGTTGTTAAAATTAAAAACCATTTGTGGCTATTTTCAAGCAGTAAAAAATGTCGCGATCTAAATGTGAAAATAGATCAATAATTGTCCTCCTGATTCCTGAATAAGAACAAATAATATATCCCTAAGACCTGTTTTTAACAAAACAGAAAACAAAAAAATTCCACTGTGTAACAAAAAGCTTTAAAATCAGCTGAAATATAATACACAACAAACATAACTAAGAAACAATCTAAATTCACTTATTGAACAATATTTTACTTAGATTTTAACTAATGTTTTTTTAAAAAGTTTAACATTTCCATAAAACATCCATTTAATCCAGCAGAAAGATTGTCAACAGACGTACATACATTTTTTATATTTTCATTAATGTCTTTTAATATATGTACAGTTTCTTCGTATACATTATCTATGTTTTTTCTCTTTTTCTGCTTAGTTTGAAGTGATTTTGGCGTATTCGCTAGATAGTCATGATCATAACCCTCATAATTGTCAGAATTTTCTGAAGATCTTTTCCTGATAGACTGTGACAGTTTGTTTTGGCCTGATCCTACCTGCTTGGCTTTATCCATTAGACCTTGGTGAGACTGGCTGCCACAGTTTGTATTGTAACACATGAAGAGTTTGAAGTTGGGGATAAGTCCTGGCTGAAACCAGTAGTGGGTTCTAATTGTGACATTAAATCCCTGCTTTCAGATATTACATTCAATCTCAGTGATGAAACCTATAAATAAACAAAATTAACTAAGCGTGAGTGTAACACCATTACATAGTGCTTCAAGTTCAAAGAGGTGAAAATGTAATTTATTAAATGTGAATATTTGAAAAATAATTCAGTTTAGAACTATAGTATTTATAATAAAATTTAAAGTAAAATAGCTTTTATTAATCACTCAAATTGCAAAAAAGGAGTGTTCCATTAAAAAAAAACATTTTCGCCCGCCACTCTTCTGGATTACCCTGTATATACAAAAATATTTTAGAAAATACTCCTAACTTATTTGCATTAAAACGTTACAAAAATATTTGAAGTAAAATAAAATGAAACAGATATAGAAATGCTTAATAAACTATTTTCTTAAGTCTTAAATTTAATTTTCTAATCAGCTATATGACCCATAAGAAAAAACTTTATTAAGCTTTTGTTAATATAATTTGGTTCAATTTATTTTGGATATTTCATTTGAAATATATTTTTTGCAGTCATATTTTAGAAGTTTTTCAGCGCCCTGTACAAAGAAATATCAGTTTCTGCACGTGAATCGTAATTTTTCCCAAGCAAATTTTATTATGAATAACTTTTTCTGAGGAAATTTAATTTTAGGTCCACTAATCATATTAATGCCATCCTGGGATTCTTTTTATGTTTCCCCTTTTTATAAATTTGGATTTATTAACCAAGTTAATGTAGAGTCTGCCACCTTTTTTCGGTGATAATAATTATAGATGGTAACTTGAATTATTTTAAAATACTTTAACTAAAATGCCACATTAAACATGATCGGAATAAATGCAACCCCTTCCTATTATTTATGAGTCAATCAGTAATACTTACACCTTTTTCTTCTACTCCAACACCTTTTAAAAATCTCCCAATATTGCCAGTATTTTAATTTCCAAATCAGTAAGCGTCTTGTCAGATTGACCGGCACCTCCACCTGTAGCGTTTCTTAAATGGTTAATTTCAGATGCCTTTTTTTTAAGTTTGACTTAAAGTCAGTCCAAGCCTGAAGATGAAACAAACAATAAGAAAATGATAACAACAAATAACATTAGCTGAAACTATTATGGTGGATTCATGCAAGCATATACCTATCCATTAGAAATATAATTTTGTTATACACTTCATTCTTCACTGACATTCTCTGACCACTTATGAATTCCCTAACTTTCCAAAATAGTGGAAGTGCTTGTAACATTAATCTTTTAAAATAAAATGAGTGATAAACAATGCTCTTTGTATGAATATTCAATTTATTTGTTTTATACGATAACGACCAACCTTTTGCCACTTATCAGTAGTTCTTTGGCCATACCCTAAGCTGTTCAGTTCAAGTGTTAATATCTGCCACATTTTTTTGTATTTTTCTTTGCTTGAGGCCGTGTTTAATCGGCCCCTGGCAAAATCCGGATGGTCCTCCATATATTTTAACAAAATCTCCCAGTGTTCTCCTCTAGCTTTAAAAGTCCTATAACAAAATGTCAGTATTTTTATCTTCAACACACATTCCTATTTATAATTTTGTATGTACGTTCCTGCTATGTTATCATACCTACTTACATATTGTTATTTAGATTTTGCTTCGTTCTTCGATATTATAGTATAAAACACTTTTAATCGCGAGCCTTCATATCAACCAAAAAAATTTAAAAAACATAACATACATCCACTTTTCGGGCGGGAGTGCACTGACTTTTTTTTTGTATCATGGTGCAGACTGCAGAGTGACTTGACGATGACGGAGAGGAAAATAGAATAAGAGAGAAATAGATATATCGAAAATTGAAAACGATACCGAGGTGTCGAGTCATTTTGACAGACTGTACGTCAACAATTCGATACCGAATTTCATCCAGAATCACCTACTCGACATCGAAGGGGCTATTCGATATCGAAAAATGAATGAGAATTCCACTGCTGACCAAGTCTACGGGAGCAAATAAACACTTCCCGCCTCACCAAAATTAATTAAGCCAATATTAAAATTTAAGAGGGTAGGAGCGCCTAAGAGTACGCACTTAACATATTTAAAAAAAAACTGCAATAAGCAAATATTAATAGAAAATTTAGGGAACAATCAAAAATATACTTTATTAACCCTTAAATGCATTTGGCTACATACGGATCTTCAGCTAATTCAAACACACCAGAATGCAAATGTACGCTCGCTGCATACTGTAGCCAATTGAATACATACCATTTAATGATATAATTCCTATAGTTCCGACGAGATAGCGCTATAAACAATACCTCCTACAACAAGGCCAGACGGCTTACGCGTGACGTCATCAAAAGTGGTCTTAACTTATTTACAGGCGTATATTGAAATGTGCAATTTCTTTTAAAATTTCACAGTTAAGGATACATTTTAGATGCAAAAATCTCGAAAAAATATAACAAAAACTTGTGTTTTGTAAATTTATCTTTTTTATATATGTAGTTTGAAACGTAATTGGCCTAATACAATACCTCCTACAAGCTGATATTACTTTAAGCACGACTATCTTGACTGATAATGTGTATTACTCATTTTTTTTTAAATCAAACATGAAATTGCAGTTTACTTACCTTTTTCTGCATACCTACATAAATAATATTTAAGAGCTTCTGGCTAAAACAAGGCTGCAAGTCATGAACAGCCTTTAGACGTGCCTCATTCGATTTTTGTTGAAGGAAAACGAAATTTCAAAGCAAAAACCTTTGAATATCCAGTTTATCAAAATAGAATCTACCTATTTTGATAAACTGAAACTAGATACCACGGTAAAATATCACTATAGGTATAAAAGTGTCATAATAGGTAATAGCTTGGGTAATAGTAATGTCAAATTTGATAGTGCGTTTTCTCCTCGGTTTTCTCCATCCAAAGAACCTTGCAATCTTCAAATATTTATGATAAAACATGAAAGATTTATACAGGTTTCAAATTATTACTTTTTTATGTTAGATAGTAATATACCAAATATTACTCGGTATATTATAGGGGGCTAATATTTATTTATTAAAAGTCTCCAGTTTCCTTTTTTCCTTTTACCCAAAATATTATGATTATGTTTAGAACAATAATTATTATTAAGAAAGAAGTGTATTTAAAATGCTGCAAAGAAGAGTTTTTGAAACGTCAATTTTTAGGTGATTTTTACAATTTTCAAAATGAGTCAAAAGGCTGTTTTGATTTAGATAGTGTAACAACAGCTCACAAAGAAAAGACTTTATTGTAAATATCTAAAAATGTGTCTTCGAACTCATTAATCAGTTTTTTAAATATAATATAGGCTGTTGAAACTACGTTCACGAGGATATAAAAGAGCCCCACGACTTAAGGAATTAATGAAATTGTAAGAATCTTCTACAACACAAGGTTCATTTAGAGTTAAATTTTCTTTACAAAATTCACAACTTATTTTTTTAAAAACAATATGACAGCAATATCTACTTAAATAAGTGATTAACTGGCATATCAGATCGTCTGCTGTGTCTTGTGAATGTGACAAATTATTAAGAACACCCGAGAGAAAACCTTTCAGAGCCTCTATAATAAAATGATTAAATATTTTGAGAGCTAATTTAACATTTTGCTTTTTTATAAATGATGGAAAAAGGGCCTTTCTACGGGAAACGGGAATATCCATGTTTTAATATTTTGTCTCGTTTTAGTTCATGAAGTTTTTTGACCACTGAGGGCATATAGCAAACATTGCATTACAGCCTTTATGAGGCATAATTACACGAAATATTACTTACTCCAAAATTAGCTAACAGGAACAAATTTTATAAACTTGGTGACCACATTGAACAAGCACAAAATAAACTCTTATTACACGAACGCAACAGGTAAACTCCAAACATTTTGGAAAGCTAAAAACGAGGCTAAAAACATGAACTTTAGATCTTTTCGGCGAGTTTCCACCGCACATCATTGTTCACATAAATTTACACACACGAAAGTGTAAAGAAATTAACAGAAAAACAAACAAAATCGAACAGAACAATAATTAAGAAGCCGGTCGAAAGTACGCCATTATGCCAACTGACAGAAGGCACTGAGGCAGTGTTGCCAGATTTAGAGTTAGTTTCATATATTATTTGGGATGTAAACTATTAACGTATATTTAGTTGGACTTTAATTTTTACAGCATTTGTTGAACGACATTTGAAATTATGTTTTTAAATGGAACTAAATATTTATACAAAATAATTAGGTTATTGGTTAGCAACGTTTATTTTCTTAAAGGTTTTGATTCCGTTATTGCTTCACTTTTCGGTTTTTATATATTTACTTTTCGGATTTTAAATATTTATTTATATTTAATATAACTATACTATAATATACCAAAGCAAACTTTTACATTAAGTATCTAATATATTGTTAATTGTAAACTTGGAATCCAAGACGAATATTTAACGTTTCTTTGAAAAATAATTTGTGGCAAATAGCAAGTAGCTCAAATTGTGATAAAGCGCCCAATCTGGCAGCACCGGATACATGACGTCGAGATGGGAATTGACATTCCAGTCGCCCAGCGTGGCAATCAACATTAAATACGGAAGTAGGCGCGATAAAATATACAATACTTTTACTGGGCACCTCTTGGCTCCTCTTAATGCTTTTCTTATGGCAAAAAAGTATGGACCACTTTTCATGACGTCACTGCTAATTTCAATATCAGCTAGTTGGCCTAGTTGAAGGAGGTATTGCTATAAATCGTTCGTGCATGGTTATTGTCAGTTGATGCATAGTGATCAGACATCACTTTTGATAATCAATTTGTGAATTCAGTAGTGTTTCTCCAGTGACTATTTAAACATTATAAAATTGTGTTTCTGGCCTAATTAGGTTTGTATTACACCATAATATTTTATATTGCTATTTATACTATTGTTTTTTTCTGTAGACGGCAGTTTTCTTTTGATGCCAATCAGCAACATCATGCGTTTAGTAGTATGTTTGTAACTCTTTTTCTTGAAGTAACCGGCAATATGCCTTTGAAATTCAAGTAAATTTCAGATTTTGGCAGTTATGTGGATGGACGTTCAGTTATTAGTATCATTTATGTAGGTACATAGTGTGTTTTTTCCTTACAAACGAGTAAAAAATGACAATGGAGAAGCTGGTAAAGTCCTGAATCAAGCTGAGTTCCCGCCTCAAGTCGTTTACCACTTATGTAATCTAAGGTCGTCTCAAAGTAAGCGGCAGCTTGGAACCTGAAATAGCTGAAAAATGAGGAAAGATCCAACCACACATTCGGTCGAAAGAAGTGCGCTCGGATGAAACTAGTCATTGGCCTGACTACCAAGATGCTTAAATCAGGTGCAAATACCCCAACTGCAAAGGTTTCACTCGTATCAAAAGTGAAAAACGTGGACTTGAATTATGTTTGAACAAAAACAATAACTGTTTTAAACATTTTAACAACTAATTTTTTTCTCACAAATGCATACTGTAGCCATTTGGCAACAATATTTTTTTTTAAAATGAAACATTGAAAAATTAAGTTGGGATTTTTTTCACTATTTTTCCTGTATTAGTTTTTGCTTTTTCTAATGTATTTTTATTATTTTACAAAAAAATAAAAAATCATGCATTTAAGGGTTAACTAACAAAAAATCCAGCCCAAATGAAATTATTTTTAAATTAAAAAAGACCACAACTCTTAAAAGAAAAATTCAAATGCGTACTCTGAGCTCCAGTACTGCAAAGAGTACGCAAAGGGTGGGCTAAGAGCACGCAACCAAAAAACTATTAAGAAACACCTAAATAATCTAAATACCTATAGGTGCTCTACATTGACTCACAAAACATATTAAAAAAAAACAAAAAAAACACTAAGCAACCCTCTGGATCTTGAACTCTTACTGGATTTTATTGAATCCAGTCGCTCGACCCAAACTTATTTTCTCGGAACTTTTAAAGCGAGCATAAGTTTCGTCTAGCAAAATCTATTTTTTTTGGGAATCTGCATGTAGCTTAGTAAACGTTGTATTTAACTGCCAATAGATATTTTCCAACAAAAGTTTTCGTACGATATAAAAACCTTAAGTACCCATGATTAAATATTATATCAAAATACCATACTTTACAATATTTGTGACTATCTTTTTAATCAGGAATCCAACTAAAAATCAAATTCACTGGGCATACAACAGGTATATACACAAACAACAACTAGAACCATATGCCATATTGTTTTCATCCCGCAGTGTTATTATTATGGGTGATTCAAGGGCTGCGTACACTTAGGGAACGCGTAGAACGTACTCTTAGGCGCTCCTACCCTATGTAATGTAATTTATTGATTACCTTAAAACAATGTACCTTCGCTTTTTGTGCTACACCTATGACCTACACAAATTATACAAATATATATTTTTTTTAATTAAGAACACTGAACACTTGTCTATTCGTCCTTTTTTTGCAATTAAAACTAGGTACTAAATGTAAATTAAGCAAACGTAAACGCATCAAATCAAAGCAGTCCAGCTAGCTGAGCAGGTTTAATTAAAACGACAGCCGAATTTGTGCCTCCTGGTCCTATTAAATTGAACTGATAATAGATGAATAGAAATATTGTTCTGTTGCTTTTGAAATTTTGTATTAAAATTCTAGTTAATAGTTAAAGGTTAATATATTTTATTGAAGGGGGTGTTTCGTAGACTTTCTGAAACTAATATATATTTTATGATTGATGGAAATCAAAATTTTTTTTGAGTTTTTACTGATAATATTATTAAAACTTTTTCGCTACACGCTACTTTTTTTTCTATAATTTTTTTTCCATATTTTTTTTTAATTAGGCGTAGGCTTAGCGAGGCCCCTTTGGCGCCGGAGGCCCCGGGCCCAGCCGGGCCATGCCTTAAGACGTCCCTGGTTTTCTTTGATCTCGTGCAGTCTAGATTTTAGAGCACGTCAAAGTATCAAAATGCCCGACTTTCAAATGTCAATATTTCGTAAACAGTTAAAGATAGGTATAGGATATTGTATACGAAATATGTTTAGATTTCACTAAAGTATTAAAAATGTACTAATATACAGGTTGTTCCATTAAAAAAACAGTTCATCCATGGCGTAAGTCTTTTGTTTTTGGTTCAAATGTTTTTTTGGTTCAATTTTTTAATTCAGCAGAAAAAAATACATCGAATGACTATTTTGGTTTGTTTTAAAAATACAGGGAAAGTAAAAAATAAGCCCCTGTTCAGTCCTCGTTGGAACACCCAGTACATTTTTTTTATTGAAAAACATTAAGTCAAGTAATTTGGGGGGTAGCGCGTTCATTTAAAGAATAACTTCTCAGAGAAGAGCTTCATCGCGATCAGTACAATGACGGGGTCTAAATGCTTCCTTTAATCTACCACTGGATGTTCTACTCGTGAGGACACGCCTTGTTTAGCGTGCCGGGGGGTAACTGAGGTAGACCGGGATCGCGTTACGTGGGGTAAGAAGAGATGATAAAGTAAGCACGTTTAGTTTATAACAATAACAATGTATTAACGATAAAACTTTAACAATAATTATTGGTCAGAAAAAATGACATTCTATTATACCCGATTACTACGGTGCGCATGTTTTCTCGATTTGAGGTACTGTTTATAGGTCTTTGTTTACTGTCTTATAATTTATAGTTTTTCTTAAGAGTTGAGTTTTATTTAAGAGCACTAAGAGATTTCACTAAACTTTTTAACTGACTATATAGACACTTTTCTTTTTCAACACTCTAACAAACTTCTTGTCAAGACTTTACTATGGAGGTTGTGAAACCCCTGGTCCTATCAGTCGTTAAGTGACTAACCGGTGCCAGGTTTGGTAGGAAAGGAATGGAAACTAAAGCAGTCGTATGACTAACTTTAGGAGCGGATAGAACCCAGAAGGCAGTCGTCAAGTGACTAACCTTGGGAGCTGGAGGTGAAACTAAAGTCTGCCGAACTGAGGGTTCGGTAGAGTATATAAAACAAGGTGATGATCATTGCATGCATAAGGTTCAAAGTCGCTCCCGTTGATTGCTCGCGTTGTTTATAGTTTGCCTTTAATGTTTATATAACAATCTCCAAGTTCAAGTTCAAACTTGCGACAGGGTGATATTTGTTTAGTAGCTTATGCATTTTAGTAGATTACACTTACTAGAAGGAAAATTTTCATTGAAAAACCTTTCTTCTCACAAATATGAAAACACACCTTTTGAAAGTGTAAAGGAGAATTTAGATCATAAGTAAAAAGCAATTATTGTGTTTTATTGTCATTTACAGTGAAATAATAACTTGTTTTTAAGTAGAATTCTAGGGGCTCTTCAGGTGAAGCTGAACGTAGTTTAGATGAGCATGTTACCATTAATAAAGAAATTAAAACCGACCCGGATTTGTAAGTAACTATG
The DNA here is from genome assembly GCA_016904865.1 of Pissodes strobi. NCBI lineage: Eukaryota > Metazoa > Arthropoda > Insecta > Coleoptera > Curculionidae > Pissodes > Pissodes strobi. Next base: position 145,409 of record MU184126.1, on the reverse strand, counting down.
ATTTTTATAAATCTTATGATCACGTCAATACTAAGGCCAATTGAAAACTTCCCTGAAAGTCACAAATTGTTAATAAAATAAATTAATCTTAATTTTGTGTATAGGGTTTTCTAGTTGTGATAAAAATTAATTATAATAAATTGTGTTATAAGCTTTTTTTGATTATAAGTGACTATGTTTTGTTACTTTAAAACTAACACATAATTTTAAATTGCCTATATGGCAATGGTAGCGACTATAACGTAAACAAATACCTGTGGACTAGGGGTAGGTATATCATAAACTGAAAGTGAAATTATTTTATTAACATTTTTACTCGTACTTAGTAGTATACCACAATATAAAAGTAAATTTTATAGAGAATCCAATGCGAAGAAATGTAATGATGACTATTTCATTCAATCGGACTTTATAAGTAATGAGGAAATTGATATTAAAAGTGAGGATGAAGAACACATATTGGAATCCAGGTAAGAAATTTAACATTGTGATCTTAATTTACAAGTTTTATGATTCGTGATAATGCAAGTTATTACTTCTGGTTAGATCAGAAAAAATCAAATTTCACAAATAAGTAGGCTGTGATTGATTTTAATAATTACTCTATCCGGAACTAAATTTCTTCATATTCTTTCCATACACGTCATCAGTTTGTGGCTGCTGTCACCTTCATGATGAAATACTTATTGGATTGGGATATTATGTAATCAGTTAACTTGTTCTCTCTTCCTACTTCTAGCCTCGCCCACTCTACTAATAGCATTTGCTTTATTGGCTCCGACCTTTATTTTTATTCAGTAGCTGCACTGTACCGATTTTCTCACCAAATTATCGGCACGATTGGACCAATGTTGTGGTTGTAATAAATGACTCGTGGACTCTATAAACTACTTTATTTATAATTTGAGAGCAGAGTTTCATTAGAAGTTTACTCTCATGTCAAAACTACAATTGACTGGTATCGAAAAAATTTCACCAGAGCAGAACAAATTTTTCGTTGTCATATTACAGTGTGAAGACACAACGGTTTTGTGTTTATTGACTCCCAGTTGTAGATTATTTTGTATGTTGAACGCTATCAGACGCCCTTTTAATGTGAAGGAAAATATTAATTATTATGATAGTCCTGTTTAAAGATGAACTATTAAGGACAAAATTTATTTATTGATGTCAATTCTTACAACAGAGTCATTAACCTAAAGTGGTTCCTAAGCAGTACACAGTAGTGGTCTTGGAACAAAATATACAATAAATACATCAAAAATCACGAACACAATTACATCTCAAATACAGTCAGGTAACAGCTAAAAGCAACAACACCAAATTACACTGTCCTACACAAATTTAAAAGTCTCAGCCACCCAGTCTACTCATTTCCTTATAATATTGCGTTATTTGTTTCTTAAACCTATTTGCATTTGTGCTTTGTGATACATTCGTAGACAATGAATTATACGTTTTAATACATTATTTAAGTCCTATATTGGTTCTCACATTATGCACATATATACAGTGTGTCCCAGATTCGCTTCTCTATACAGGGATCTCGGCTCATATTAGATCTACAGCAAATGGGGAAAGTTTTAGAGGAAACATCTGATAACCGGCTTCAGATTGACGATCAGTCAATTGCTTTTGGAATTATCCGTGAAAAAACGAAAATGGCGGATTTCGTTTTTCGCCAGTAAATCAGAAACTGTTAATTTGACAGCTGTCAAAATGTGACATTATTTGGACCCTTTTTTAAGACGATCGTCTTTTGTTGTATCGCAAACCGCCTCAAATTTTCATTTTTCTTATGGCCGCCATATTGGATTTTCCGATTTTTGGAAAGAGCGTACAATGAAGTGCATAAAAAATTTGAGTATCATCGAAATATCACACACAAGTTAGGTCTTAATTTTTTCTAAGGAGGCCATGATTTATTTGTCAGAGAATAACATTAATAAGTAATGTATTAAACGCATTCAATTTTCAATAGAACATCAACGTAAATAACGACTTCTCAACAAGTTGGATGTTTTGGAACAAATTCCTACCTATGTGTGTTAAAAAAAAAAAACAAGTCAGAAAAATCGACGTTAATTTAATTAACACTTGAACCTTTGAGCAACCTACAAGTAGATACAAATTGAAAATGAAAATCGCGACAGAAACATTTTACAAGTTGTCAACGAAAACCCTAGTGCATCGGTAAGAACTGTAGAACGGGAAATTTGAAATCAACAGCCGAAAGAGTGCTAAAAAAAAGAATTAATAAGTACTAACCTCATTCAAGCCCGTAATGTGAAATCTAATCTAAAAGTTGCTAAATCTAATTTGATCTAATTGCTGTTGTGCAGAAATTTTAAATAAAAAAATGTTCTTAACTGCTTAGTAACTGGGTACCTATTAATTTACAGATTTGCAAAATGACGTCCATTTGCATCAAGACATTTTTGACAATTTGTGACTGTTTTTCGTACTACCATAGCAAGTGTATTTCCGTTAATGTTCCTAAATGCGTCCAAAACTCTTTCTCTCAGGATTTCTATGGTCGCACGAGGATCAAATTCATAGACCTCATTCTTTATGTGACCCCAGAGGTAGAAATCCAAGGGCGAAAGATCAGGAGATCCAGGAGACCAAGATATTAGACCATTTAATGAAATAATTCTTTCGTCAAACTGCTCTCTTCAGAAGTTCCTGACTTGAATGGTGTTGTGAGCCGGACATCCATCCTGTTGAAACCATGTTCTTCTAAACACATCTTCGGTTAGAGTAGCTCGTAAAGCCGGCACAACCTGCTCTCGCACTGGTATGTAGACGTCTCTCTGCCACTTCGTGTGGGTTTTCCATAGCTCAATGATGAGGGTTGTGCTTGTTAAAAACTCCACAATTCGTAAACCTACTCTCATCGGACCACAAGACATGATTTACAAAATCGGGATTTTCATTACACTTTCTAGTATACCACTCAGAACCGCATTCGTCTTGGAAAATCAGTTTCCTTAAGTCCTTGAATTATTGTGGGTTTGTATGAATGGTACTTATTCTTTTTTAACACTCTTGACACCGTTGATTCTAACACATCAATTTCCTGTTCTACAGTTCACTACATATGTAGATCTTAGTTTTTTTTTAAATACTTTCCATTTTTTCCAGGTTAATAAACTACGAACTTGCCCATAAACCTAAGGATCAAATTACACTGCATCCTCAATCCAGATCAAATTGCAAATATGATATCTTGAAGCATTCTTGTGAAATGCCAAAGAATGAATTATTTAATGGTGAATTCGAGAGATTCCAGAATAGTCACCAGTACAAAGACACAATAGGTTTGCATAAATGTCCAGAGTGTCTCTTTGTAACAATATACAAAAATAATTTAAGAGCTCATTCCATAATTCATAAGCCTGCCGATCAAATTCAGTGGTTTCATTGTTTTAGATGTTCATTTAAAACAATTCGAAAAGAATCTCTAAAAAATCACATGAAGTATCATATATCTGCTGATCAACAGGACAAAGAAGCAAGAGTTTGGCATAAATGTCCAGAGTGTCCCTTTAAAACAATCTACAAAAATAGTTTAGCATCGCATTCCATAATTCATAAGCCTGCTGATCAAGTTCAGTGGCTTCATTGTTTAAAATGTTCATATAAAACAATGTGGAAACATTCTCTAAAAAAACACATGAAGCATCATATATCTGCTGATCAACAGGACAAAGAGTCGGCTGACCAACAGGACAAAGACGCAAGAGTTTGGCATAAATGTCCAGATTGTCCTTATAAAACAATCCTTAAACACAGTTTATCACGGCACACCATGACTCATAAGCCTGCTGATCAGCAAGCCGAAGACGCAAAAGACTGGCATAAATGTCCAGAGTGTCCCTTTAAATCAAGATACAAATTTAATTTAAAAGCGCATACCATAATTCACAAGCCTGCTGATCAACGCAATTGGTATCATTGTCTAGAGTGTTCCTATAAAACAATCCGTAAACGTAATTTATCAGCGCACACCTTAATTCATAATAAATGAAGAGTGAAGGCTCTGTGCATGTACGAAATGTACTAAATGAAAAAGTTTTGTATTCCATGCATAAATTTAATCCAAAAGGACATAATCAGCGTAACAGAACGCTTTCGGCGATTGCCATCATCAGTGTTACTTGTCAGTTGGAACAAAAGAACATCCACAAGAGGCAAAAACTACATCAACCATTCTTAAACTGTAAAGTGTTATTTAAATTTTGATGTGACCGTTGTCGTTTTGATGTAGTTTTTGCGTCTTGTGGATGTTCTTTTGTTCCAATTGACAAGTAACACTGATTATGGCAATCGCCGAAAGCGCTCTGTTACGCTGATTATGTCCGTTTGGATTAAATTTATGCATGGAATACAAAAGTTTTTCATTTAGTACTTAATTCATAAGTCTACTAATCAAGTCCAATGATTTGTGTCATTAATAGTCTGCCGTCCTTTGGTAAAACCTAGTAACTTGAGTTACTACGTTTTAAAAAGTTATTACATATTTGAAATCAGCGCTCAAAACTACCTCTTGTATAAATTTTTTATCCGTCTCTATTTAACGGTTAATTGTAATATTGAACTCTCTATTTCTAGTAACTCGAAATATCTTCTAGTAATTTTAAAGCAAAACCTAGCAAATAAAGATACTAGTGAACAAAATCAAATCAAAAAATGTTTTATTGTCGGAAGAATTAATTTCTTATTGACAAAGCTAATTAAAACTAAAGTTAGTCAAAACTCAAAATCAACAAACAAAAGTTAAATAATAAAACTAAATGTTAAATATAAACTAAATATAGATATAAAAAAGAAAGTTTAAAAGTACAGTCATGTAAGTATAAAATAAAATATATAAAAAAACATATCAACTAATAAGGATAAACCAACATACATATAAGTAATTAAAAATAAATACATACATATACACCCATACACATACACCCATATACACACACCTACATACTTATACACATACATACACATATATAGAAAATAATATTTAAAAAGTATCACTGTAAAATTCATTTACACTGTAATAAGCTTTTGACCTTAACATTTTTTTGACATTTCTGTTAAAATATTTAACATCATTTACAGTTTTTAATTCATCCGGTAGATGATTGTACATTTTTATGCTGTCATACAATAAAGAGTTCTTTGAAGTAAATATGTTCTATATTGTTGTGGAGCATTCATTTTTACCTTGAAATTGATTGCCTTTGGCTCCACAAATGATTACGCTTATTTTGAATTGGTATAGAGCCTCTTCGGCTCTGGCTCCAGGATGTAAACTGCACAAGTGCTAGTTTAGTGATCCTAATGAATTATTACCTACGTCTACGTTTCGATAGGCAAGTCTGCTGTCGTTATCAAGAATGAAAGAAACTAAAAATGTAAATGGTTAGCAAATACAATAAAACAGTAAAAAGCTCTTGCAGATAGATTGTCAATCTGTGAACTGACTTTGACAAGATGACAATTATAATGCCATATTTAATTACTGGTAACTGGTCTTTAGTTTGATATTTAGGTGTTATTTGGTAAATTAATTTGTTTTTGAAGTTTTATATATCTATAATTTGGTGTTAATCGCCTAGGAAGAATTTAATGATTTTTGTTGAAAGGATTAGTTAATTTTTAAGTGTCCCTTATCAACTTCAGTTTTTAGCAAAGGTTACCAAGTGCTATTAAAACTAACAGAAGTTGAAGCAACACATTCATCTTTATTTAATAAAATTAAAGCACTTTCTTTAATTTTACGTTTTTTAGATGAAGGTTCTTTTGCTAAAATACTTGAAGCGTTCCATTGTATTCTGTGATTGTTATCAAATGCATGTGGACAAATATGTGATTTGTGAAATTGTGCATTTCTAATATAAGTTTGGTGTTCTTTTATACGTTTTGATAATGGTCTACAGGTCTCACTTATATAAAATTTATTACATTCACATGGTATTTTACAGATAACATTTTTAGTAGTTTCATTTTCATTAAGTGGTTTTGTTTTTGTTAGTTTGGATCTAAGGCTGTTTTCTGTTTTGAAAATGGTACGAATGTTAAATTTATTACCTGTTCGTTTTATTTTGTCTGATAAACCAGGAATATAAAGAATAAAGAGGTTCGTAATAGGTCTATTTTGATTTTGTCTGATATTTGGTTGTTCAAATTCTATAAAGCATTTTTGAATGAAATCAATAGGATAGTTATTATTAATCAAAACATTGTTCAAAAATTCTTTTTCTGTGTTGAAATTTTGAATATTACATTTTGATGTTTTCATTCCAACATAAGACTTTTTACGACCCCCTTTTTGACCATAATTGGGTGATTTGAATTAAAATTTAAATATATGTTTGTATGTGTAGGTTTTCTGTATATTTTTGTTTCGAAACTATCCAAGCCTTTTCTTATAAGAATGTCAAGAAATGAAAGTTGTTCATTAATTTCTCTTTCTATAGTGAATTTGATTGTTTGTTCTTTGGCGTTAATATGATTTAGAAAATCGTTAAGAAAATGTTCGTTATATGGATAAATTGAAAAATGTCATATTAAAGGTTTATATTGATAATTTTCAACAAAATTTAATTCAAAATTTTCCATAAAAATATTACTTAATAAAGGTGATAAAGGCGAACCCATAACCATACCATTGTTTTGTTGATAGTAATTTGTATTGTATTGAAAATAAGTAGTTTTTACGCAAAAAGTAAGTAATTCGAGTATTGTGTCAATATTAAGTTTTGTACGTTCACCAAGGTTAGTATCATTTGCTAATTTATTTCTTCCAATATTTAAAGTTTTATCAACAGGTATGTTGGTAAATAGACTAACAACATCAAAACTTACCAGAGTATCGTTGGGATTTAAATTAATTTGTGATAGTTTCTCTAAAAAATGTTGTGATTTTCTTATATACGAGTTAGTATTGTTAGCAAGTGGATTAAGAATGTTGAGTAGATATTTAGCAATGGGATGTGTTGGTGAATTTATACGGCTGACTATTGGACGTAGAGGAACATTTAGTTTATGTATTTTTGGCACTTCATAAAAATGAGGTGTTTTACGATTGTGTGGTGTCAGTTTGAATCTTTCTATGTCATTGAATTGATTTTTGTGTTATTTTAGCAAATTGTATATCTGTCTCTCAATACGTTCTGTTGGATCATTATTTAGTATTGAGTAATTACCGTCATTTAAAAGAGACATTATCTTTTCATCGTAAATAATGCAATTCATTATTACGGTTGAATTACCTTTATCGGCTGGTAGAGTTTTAATAGTGTTATCTCTTTTTAATGATTGTAATGCTCTTTGTTCTGTGTATGTTAAGTTTTGTTTAATTTTAAATGGTTTTTCTATTGATATTTTAGTTCTAATTCTAAATTCGTCTTTATGTTCTTCTGGCAAGTTTTGTGTTGTTTCTTCAATTGCTGAAATGATATCAAACTTAGGAATGATGTTAGGTGTAACTGAGTAATTTAAACCTTTAGGAAGAACAAGTTTATCAACATCGGAATTCCATAAAAATCTTAGAAAGAGCTAGTAATGCTGTTACGAGAAAGATTACAGTTTCATATATTTAATAAATATAAAATTCAAATAGAAATTAATAATTTAAAACTAAACTTGCAAAACCAAATTTTACCTATAGGTTTCAATCATATTTGTAACTGTATTCATAATAGTTATTTAATAAATTTTGATAAACAAAAAGGTATTCATATAAATAAATTTAATAATCTCATTCAAGAAAAATGAAACGAAGAAATTTCTATTGCCAAAAATAACGACTTTATTGAAAAAACTGTCATCAATTGGTCTGATAGAGTATTATCCGATGTTGATAAACTTGTTCTTTCTAAAGGTTTAAATTACTTAGTTACATCTAAAATCGTTCCTAAGTTTGTTATCATTTCAGTAGTTGAAGAAACAACACAAAACTTGCCAGAAGAACATAAAGACGAATTTAGAATTAGAACTAAAATAACAATAGAAAAACCATTTAAAATTAAACAAAACTTAACATTCACAGAACAAAGAGCATTACAATCATTAAAAAGAGATAACACTATTAAAACTCTACCAGCCGATAAAGGTAATTCAACCGTAATAATGAATTGCCTTACTTACGATGAAAAGATAATGTCTCTTTTAAATGACGGTAATTACTCAATACTAAATAATGATCCAACAGAACGTATTGAGAGACAGATATACAATATGTTAAAAAACACAAAAATCAATTCATTGACATAAAAAGATTCAAACTGACACCACACAATAGTAAAACACCTCATTTTTATGGGGTGTCAAAATACATAAACTAAATATTCCTCTACGTCCAATAGTCAGCTGTATAAATTCACCAACACACCCCCTTGCTAAATATCTACTCAACATTCTTAATCCACTTGCTAACAATACTAACTCGTATATAAGAAAATCACAACATTTTTTAGAAAAACTATCACAAATTAATTTAAATCCTAACGATACTCTGGTAAGTTTTGATGTTGTTAGTCTATTTACCAACGTATCTGTTGATAAAACTTTAAATATTGTTAGAAATAAATAAGCAAATGATACTCACCTTGGTGAACATACAAAACTTAATATTGACACAATACTCGAATTACTTACTTTTTGCGTAAAAACTACTTATTTTCAATACAATACCAGTTACTAACTATTAAGTAATATTTTTATGGCAAATTTTGAATTAAATTTTGTTGAAAATTATCAATATAAACCTTTAATTTGGTGGCGTTATATAGATGACATTTTTTCAATTTATCCGTATAACCAACATTTTCTTAACGATTTTCTAAATCATATTAATACCAAAGAACCCACAATCAAATTCACTGTAGAAAGAGGAATTAATGAACAACTTTCATTTCTTGACATTCTTATAAAAAGACTTGAATAGTTTCGAAACAAAAATATACAGAAAACCTACACAAAGTTGTGGTTCGATCCCCGCAAGACTCCATGTCTTTTATTAATTTAAAATATAGTTAGGTATTCCTATGACTTAAATTAATATCTTACTACAGGTATCCGATTAGATTAAACTTCAAATACAACACTTAAACGATTATTTATTAGTTCGCCAATGTACTAGTGGCTAATATCGTTGGACTATGATATTAGGGTTATAGGTTCGATGTGGCTCTACAGACTTTCATTAATTTAGGTATTTCCGAGGATGGTCGAGAGATTCCGACAAAATCTATCTATGACTTTACATTGAATTAATATAAAACGCATGTGTCTCATAAGGCTAGGCGAGGCTAAACTCTCGCGTGCCAAAAGTTCGTGGTTCGAACCCTGCAAGATTCCAAGACTTGTTAATTTAAAATATAGTTAGGTATTGCTATGACTTACATTAATATCTTACTGCTGGTATCTGATTAGATTAAACTTCAAATACAACAGTTAAACGATTATTTTTAAGTTCGCCAATGGACTAGTGGTTGATATCGTTGGACTATGACGTTAGGGTTATAGGTTCGATTCCTGAGTGGCTCTACAGACTTTTATTAATTAAAAAAAGAAAAAAATAATTAATAGTGATATTTGAATAGCCGTGGTGATGATGTTTCTAAATGTTAGGTTAGTTCGCTGATGCTATATGTACTGTAAAATAATATGACCCCAGCGGTCTAAATCTTAACGGTGGCGTCGTGATTTTATGGTTGATGAGGTTCCTAATGCGTCACGTGGTTGTGAGATGGCGGGAATATTGCTAGTCGCAGTACGCATCAGCGAGGCTCGTGCCGGGAACAAAAAAATACCACATCGGACCTTAGATTTTCTTCCAATCACAGAGAGAAGAAATATATAGCTAAATATTTAGTTAATTTTTTTATAAATAATGATATACTTCAGACTTCATTGAATAAAGATGCATCAGCTGAAGGGTCGGAGGATCACACTGATGGTCCCCGTGTGCACTTGACCTCAAGGCATGACAAATCTTTTTTAGGCCAGAAGAATATACAAACTGTATACCCCTAGCTGATAGCAATCATAGTTTTGCTTAATGTTCAGTCAAGTCAATAAGGAACAAAACCAGTGAGTTATCTATCCTCCTGGATCACATTAACTATCCAAATATGATCCTACTGGCTGAGCATTGGCTAGGACAGGATGAAGTGATTCATTTACCTGGTTATGTAGCTGTATCAAAATATTGTAGAACACAATCTGTCCATGGCGGGTGTATGGTATATGCAGGGCCTGTTTTACCATTAGGCCCGGGCTTAGGACCCAATGACAAGTGGGGCCCAAATGTGCAACATAAAAAGCTACATAATTATAAGAATATTTTTTTAAATATACATTTCCTCGAAAAAAAAACCAGGATACTGTTTCTCCATCTTTATAATCTGAATTCCAAAACAAAACTAATCTTTATTACAAATCTTTAAACAAAAATATCAACTCGACAAAACGTAGGCTAATAAAAAAAAGCATTTTATTAAAAATGCCAAACAATTTTGACGGTAAAAATAAACAGGCACTTGCATAGTTCAGCAATTTACAAAATTAAAGTAAAGGCGAAAAAATGAGTACTTAGTGTACAGTCCCAAATCTGGCTGTGTTTATTCTTATACATCCAAACTTTTTTCGAAGAAAAGTGTTAACGTTAACCTCAGTGTATTTCTGTTATTTTAGATATTATTTTATTTTTACTAATTTAGGCTTTGGTTCAATACATTTTTTAAAATCTTATTTCGTGTTTCTTTTCTAGTTTTTCTAAAATCTGTTATTTTTTATTAAAATTAATGCAAATTTATAAATAATAGAAAAGTTTAATTTAAATCTGAATAAAAAATATATTATAATTAATATTTTCAGTTCGAAATCGAAACAAAAAAAATCAAGTTGGGGCCGAAGCCATATTGGGGCCCGAAAATTTGCTAGGGCCTAACTCCTTGGAAAATAGGCCCTGGGTGTATGATACTCTTGAATGAGTATTTCTTGAGGGGGAACTTTTTCAGGCAGTAACTGAATTTAATGACCTCCTTGTAGAATTTGTTTTTGAATTTTCCATAGTTTTTTCAAAAACCAGAAACGTTTATGTTATATGCGTTTATCATTCCCCATCTTCTAGCAATGATTTGTTCTTGGCTACTCTAGATAACTTATTATCGCAAATATCAAGCTCTTCAAACATAATTTTGAGTGGAGATTTCAATATTAATTATACTGACGGAAGTTCCCCTTCTACAATGCGCCTATGCAATTTACTACAATCTCATAATTTGCAAATGCATGTACAATCTCCGACACGCATCACAATAATCTCATCTACAACTTTTGATTACATTTGTTCAAACTTCAATAATCATGAGGTTTGTGGTTCTGTTGTGAATTCTGCCTTATCTGACCATGAAGCCGTATTGTTTGGCATCCTTAATTTTGGAGGGGATAAAAAAGAGACACCGAGGAGTGGCAGAGTTTTCACTCACGGGAATTATAGTAAGTTTCACACACTGTGTGCTTCTTTTGGTTGGGAATCGGTTCTCATCTCAACCTTTAACAAACTTTCATGAAGAGATGCTACATCTCTTTAATAATGCATTTCCTCTTACGAAAATTAAAAGCAAAGAGCGCCGAAAAGCAACTTGGTTCACTAAAGGACTAAAAACATCATGTAAAAATCTACGTTTACTACATAGGATCAGAAAATTTACAATTACAATTTTTTTCAACATAGAAGTTAGCACATCCCCTCTTGTTACATAACAATTTAGCACGAATATGTAACAGATAGAAGTCAAATAAAATCAGTGATTCCACCCTTAATCTCGCGTGATTTTCGAACTACCAGTGCCTTAATCGAGATGTTAGGTGAATAAACTGAAACAAGCTAGTTATATACGTAATCTCAGTCACTAGATGGCATCGTATTCTACTCGTTATCAAGAAAACATTTAAGTATATAGCAGTGCACTTCAATTAAATCATTTACCTTGCGAATAATTTCCTTTTTGGGCAGTAATATATCTTAAAAGAATTGTTGGATGCCTACGGACGCGTTAAATATAATGCACTTTGGAACGTTTAATGAAAAGGGTTATTCTTGGAACGTTGCCAGATGTTTAATTGTCAAAGCGGTTGCCCTGTTATTTGGACGTGGTTACGATTTAGGCCGACAGGCAAATACATAATTAATTGATGGGCTGCCCTTGTCTTGATATTAAACGACTGTTTTTCGCTTTCGCGTTAAAAATGCGCAGTCAAGATATGTTATTAAATGCGTATATTCCCTAACTTGGCAACGTCGCTCGAACTGCTTTGCAGTATTAAAATATATGGTTTTCAGCAAGGTAAAAACGGGTCTAGCTTAGGTCCGATTCCGATTGATCACCGACTTATGCGTCGAACAGATTTGGTGTTGGAGTTTTCGGAATGAATTGGTTTCTGTTTGTCTGGTCATTGTCAGTGATGGATTTATCGTTGTATTTCTTTGTTCTGCCAGCAGTACATGATATCACACAACCTTAGAGACGTTTCATTGCATATTGAAGATGTTAGAAAATTTGGCGATAACTGGCTGGTGTATTTTTACGATTGGATACAGAACAGTGTAAAGCAGGCCTGTGAGCCGAGTTTTTGCTAGCTTTTTAACATCGAATTCCACGACCTAGGTAGTCGTTCTTGGTCAGATTTCGTCCTCTTTCTTCGGCAAACCTTCTTAGGAGGTAGTGCGTAGATACATATGTCTGATAAATGTTTAAGAATTTTTAGTTCAACCTGAAGGGGGAGTATACTTTTTCGGGCGATAGAGAGTGGCGTAGTTACTAGGCTGCTGTAGAGAAATTATTTGACTAGATTGGATGGATTTTTGCCAGAGAGTCAAGATTTTTGGTTTGTAACTTGTTACGTGCAGTGTATTCTGGAACAAAGTACGCCGTTTCCTTCTTCGAGGAATGCCTGTAGAAGAGAGCGTTTGCTCCCCAATTCGTCATTATCATCGAAAAACCCTACGTAGTTAAGGTTTTTGTTGTCGGGGAGCCATTTTTGTTGGAAGCCAGTTTTATCAGGATCTATGCTGGCTGGAGCTATTGTTGCTTAGAGTTGTGTATATGGAGCAAGCTATTGTTGTTTGGAGCGAGCTTTGCTTGAAGAGAGATTGAGTAGCTAACCGAGTAGCTGTGAGTCAGTACGGTTGGTTGTGGTTTATTGGTACCGACTGTAGACATAGAGGTATGGGTATTACCTCAAATGCCACTGAGAGTTTATGGTCCCAAGGTGCATAGCTGTAGTCCACGTGCAGAAGGCCATAGGTGATATCGGCGAAGACACGTTAAGATAAGTTTAGGTTATATTTGTGATCTTTTCCGGCCTAAAGTTAGTGGCGTGTTACTGATATTTTCACGCGTATATTAGATTGCGTGTTTTAGAGTTTTTTCAGCATTGTATCATATCGCGTGTTTAGTTTTCTGCATGGTACTGATATAACTATACTCGGTACTGTTTCGGTGTAAGCATAGCTTAGGTACCTATGCGAATCTAATTAACTGCTGAATCTACTAGTGTGGATCTATATTAATGCTTTTAATCTTACAATTTGATTTATATTGCGTTAAATGATCAACATTGTCATTCTGATTTACTGACTATTCAGTTTAAATAATTTTACATAACGGTATTTTATAGTCTGAATCAGTAGGTAAGGTTTATTCATGTACAACTTCGAGTCGTCTACCATGGTAAACGCGCACAAAGTTAGTGGCTACTATTAGACGGATAACTTTTAATTACTAGTATGATGAGACGGTAGATGCCTTATGTATATTGTGATTATTGATTAATTTGTTGGACTTGGTTTGATCTTTCGTAATCATTTGATGTTATATTGTTACTCGGTTATAGCTAAAGCGTCTCTAATAATTGTTCGATCATTCTTATCTAATTCACTTCTATCATAACGCAATTTTAATTCAAATTACTGTCTATATATATTTATGAGCATATTGATTATTAGTTGTTTCCTATTGAGCTCTTTTACCTGCTTTATATTTATATTATTTTGATTATTAGAAGTAATATGACGACACGTTACTGTCAAACCTAACGAACGCCAATAAATTTAAACCTGCACGAACGTGACCGTCTTTTATTTTGCTCTGGAATTTCTCAACCAGTCAACTGCAATTAGTAGTCGTCTAGACTTTAAATCGCCCTTGCGTAGCGCATAATCGTCGATTTTGGATCGCCCTTATGGATTCTTAAGACTGAGGATCTTCCTGTTTGGGTCTGCGGATTTGAATATTTCAAACTGGTGGCGCCCTGGTCAAGAGTAAGTAATTGACCCACTCCCACACCGACGAGCAAGTCGGAGCACACATGTTGCGCTGGCCGCATCCTTAAGGGTAGGTATCATCTTATTCATTATATCTCGCTAACACATTTAAAAGGGTTTTACGCGCAACATTCTTACGTTCTATAATGTGGCCCTTAGTGGTGGTGGCGGATATTTAAAATAGACAGTTGTAATCTTTTATTAACTCTATTTCTGTACAGTTCAGGTCGGGAAGAACAAACGGTTGTTCTTCTCGAATATTAGACATCCTAAAATAGTAATCACACCCTTAAAATAGTAATTTCAAGTTATTGCGTTATTAGTAAGGCTCATTAGTTGCCCTACTGCGGATAGCCCCAAGTAATTTCATAAATTTCTTCACAATTTATTAATTTGATTCATTACAAAGGTTTCTTAACTACATAACTACCACTAAGCATGGTACAGAACTTGACACTGCTGTTAAGTCGGGCAATGTTTCTGCATTGCCAGTGGCCAGCAGGTAGAGTCACCCATAGGGGGTCGCTGGTAAACCTACTTAATCACTAGGTATGCAGTACTGTTCGTTTTGATGCTAAATTTTACATGGGCTGCCCCTTCAAAGTTATCATAATGAGAGATTGGCATAAAGCCTGCTATTTTGGAGTACATGCTGCAGAAATGGTTAATAGATATCAGGCCTGTTCATTTGGCTTTGCTGAACCTGCTCGGAAAATCAAAGAAATCAGCTTGGAGCAGAACACGAAATGCCATAACTCTACTCCAAGCAGATATTTCCTGCTCGGACGACTTCCTAGCTTGCTACCCCAAACGAACGCCCTTTTTGTTAACCCAGCACCTGGATAGGATATTTTATTTATAGGGACATTTTTCTCAAAAAAGACCCCGATACCTTTCAAAATTTAATCAGGTGCTGGGTTAATAAAAAGTGCGTTCGTTTGGGGTAGCAAGCTAGGAAGTCGTCCGAGCAGGAAATATCTGCTTGGAGTAGAGTTATGGCATTTCGTGTTCTGCTCCAAGCTGATTTCTTTGATTTCCCGAGCAGGTTCAGCAAAGCCAAATGAACAGGCCTGATATCTATTAACCATTTATTATTATTTTATATTCCTCGGTTTTGGTTGATTATCTGTCATCTTTCTGCTTTTGCTCTAACTGCTCCACCTCCAGACTAGGTGCAAGTAGAGCATGATCTAACTGATCTCGAGCACAGTGCTCCACCCCAAGCGAACAAAAAAATATCAGCTGCTGGAGCCAAATGAACATCGATCACCTGCTCCAAGCCGCTTAGAGTAGTGAGAGCAGACCAAATGAACAGGATAATGGTTATGTAGGGAACCCTACAGGAAAAACCCTACTTCAACTGTTCTTATGAACAGGGCGTCATAAAGCTAATATTTATATTTACAATATATGCAACATGTATTCTGAAAAACACTTAAAACTATATACAAAGAGTAACCATGTTAAGTCTATTCAAGTAATGTAATGGTATCAGGTCGCATTGAGCGAGCACCGCGGTACCGATTGCGGATACAAGGACACTTCGGTGGCTTGGAATCATATGCGTTAAAACGTTGTCTAGAGCATATTTATATGCCGGCCAGCTCCCTTAACAGGCCCCGCCGACGCGTCCGAACGCCGTGGATTGGCCTGGCGAGAACAGATCTCGCGCGTTGTTTGAAGGAGGTGATGCATTTCTGTGCCCCTAATACTCTAAGCAATTTTCACACTAAGAAATATACTTTTGTGTGGTTAATTTAGGGCTGATTTTGAAAGTGGCCTTCCTTATCGCGACTCCTGAGGGATGTCAGCCTAAGGTGGCATAAGTTGCCGGTAAAAAAGTGAAATTTTTCTGTAAATAGTACCATGTTTAACGGAAATTTCCGGGTTGTATCGTTCGTTGGCAATGTTTGCCGTAAGCGGGGAGCCCGCTATCTGCTGTTCGAAGAATCTATACATGCGAGGGCATCGATGTACTCCATCATTGCCCACGCATGCAGATCTTCTATCCTGACACGATCCCGGAGCGTTAATGAAAATGCAGCCCACAAATAATTGTTTTGTATAATTTGAAGGTTTCTTTTATGTGTCTTGGCAACAGAGCACCAGACTGAGCGCCATAAAGGAGGGGTGGCTGGATGATAGCTCTATAAAGTATAAGCTTATTACCAGGACTTAAAAACGACCTGGCAGTAACTAGGGTATTCAACCGTTTTTTGATAATAGCATTTTTAGAAATTACCGCTTGTATATGCTGTGAAAAGTTTAGTTTATTATCCAGGATGATGCCTAGGTATTTGACCTTAGGTTTAAGTAGTACTGGGGTGTTATCTAGCATTAGAGGGGTGGCATTTATGTCTTTACGTTTTCTGGTGATTACAATTATTAGTTCTGTTTTCGAGCGGTTTAGGGAAATTTTCCACTTATCGTAGTAAGGGATGAGAATATGCATATCTTCCTGGAGGTTATCCTTCGCCACCTCCGCTTGAGGATAAAGGGAATAAACCGCTGTATCATCAGCGAATAGGGCTCTATGGATGTTAGGACATGACGGGATATCTGCTATATACAGATTGAATAATAGCGGCGATAATACAGTAGCATGGGGCACCCCCGCTAGTAGGTTCCTGCTGGCAGAGAGCTTAGTGCCAATTTTCGTGGAGAAGACTCGCCCGGCTAGGTATGACGCGATGAGTGCTGTCAAGTGCAATGGCATGTTGTAGATTGCCAACAAACTTGTACAGCAACCCATCGTGCCACACCCTGTCAAACGCCTTCTCAATGTCCAGTAGCAAAAGGGCAGTAGACTGTTTGTTGTTGAAGCCTTTCTAAACATCGGACGCAATTTTCGCGGCCAGCATGATAAGTTTCTTGCATTTAAATGCCGCTACCAGTAGGGATGGCCAATAATTAAAAAGAATCGATTCAGTAAAATAACCAGTTAGTTTGAATCGATTCACGTTAGCATCTGATACTAATTGAGTTATTAGTTGTTAGCTCAACTCATTCACAACAAAATTTTAGTTGACCTGAGTAAATGATTTTGCAGGTTAGTCGTATTTCCTGAATTTTTTAAAACAATACTGCAGTATCTACACCGAGCTGATTTAGATCATCACATATAAAATGTTTCCCCACACTACTACTTTTCGGTGACATCTTATTTTTATTTTATTAATTAAATAAATACCCAAGCACACAGTCAGATGAAAAATATTAAAGTCATAAAGTCGAAGTTCTTGCTGGGTATGCAATGCACACGCAAACAAACCATCCAAAACCAAATCGGAAAGGGGTGAATCACAGCACGCATGCGTGGTGAGGAGGGGCTAATTCACAAGATGCATTCCGTTTACTATTGCTCGATCGTTTGTTTACTATTTTAGGATGTCTAATATTTCACTTCGCTTCGCTCGCTACAGGGCGGAGCGCAATCAACAAAAACTAACACAAAGCATGCCTAAAATGATGAAATGCAAACTTTACAAAATTACAAACAATCTTTAAAAAAGTCTGTCTTTATATCAACCAATAGTAAACAAAACGCATCTTGTGAACTAGCTGCTAATGCGTGGCGTCGCGCCCGTCGCTTTCACTCCCAACTCAATGGTATAGAATTAAGACTATGAATCGAATGGCCGAAACGATGGAGGGGTATCCCAAGCCCCGGCCGCTGCTAGGCTCTGCAAGGTGCTGTCAAGGGATCCACTCGTCAAATTGGGCAGTGTCCGTAAGCCAGGTGGAGGCTATACGTCGTCACCGGCGGATACTCTGCACCAGCTACTGACCACACACTTCCCAGGCTCAACAGCCATGGGCCGGGGAGGTGAGGGCGGGGCCGGGTTCAGCATTAGAGCTGACTATGGCACTGCCAAAAAGAAGGTTACCTACAATAGGCTAAGGTGGGCGATCGAGACCTTCGCACCGTTTAAGGCGGCAGGTGAGGATTCTTAGCACGCCGCTGATGGACCTTTTTATGGCTTCTATCGCACACGGGTACGTGCCGGAGTCCTGGAGGCACAGCAGAGTGGTGTCCATTCCCAAGGCGGGAAGGAACGACTATACCGATACGAAATCGTATCGATCTATTTGTCTCACCAGCTTCTTGATGAAGACACTTGAGAGGCTGGTGGACCGATACCTTAGGGAGTGGGTGGCTCTAAGAGCCCCTCTGAGTCCGGACCAGCACGCATATCGAACGGGCAGGTCGGTGGACTCGGCTCTTCACCACCTGGTATCCAGGCTGGAGGAGGGGCTGGGAGGCGGACGGCTATCGGTGTGCGTATTTGCAGATATTGAAGGAGCCTTCAATAACACAGCCGTGGGCTCGATCTGCCGATCGGTGGAGCGAACGGGGGTGGGTCCGGTCATAACGAGCTGGATCCGCTCCATGCTCACCGGGCGGAGGGTCGAGGCTAGGCTGGAAGATGAGGTGGTTGGGGTTGAGTCATCGCGGGGATGTCCTCAGGGGGGTCCTGTCCCCCCTCCTGGGGTGCCTAGTGGTGGACGAGATCCTACGTATCCTGAGAGTAGAGCATGGCGTCTATGCACAGGCCTATGCAGACGACGTCGTGATTATGGCACAAGGTACCGAGGTGGGAATATTGCAGAGGCTTCTGGAGGAAGCACTGACAAGGTTCTCACAGTGGTGTAGGGATAACGAACTCAGAGCGAATCCCAGCAAGGTAGAGATAGTCATCTTTACCAGAAAAAGGAAGTTGGAGGTCTCTCCCAACATCGCGTTGGAAGGGACCCCTCTTGTGGCGAAGAAATGCGTCAAGTATCTGGGTGTCTGGTTGGACTCCAAACTGACTTTTCAGGAACACATTCGGCTCAAGACCGCGGCGGAGCTCAGTGCCCTGTGGGCTTGCAGTAGGGCGCTGGGAGGGACCTGGAGACATGGGCCGAAAACTATGCTATGGATATACAGGACGATGATCGATCCGATGCTCATGCACGGATCGGTTGTTTGGTGGCCAGGATCCATGAAAATGGCGTCCAGACTAGTGCTGGACAAATTACAGCGACTTGCATGCCTCTGCATCACCGGGGCTATAAGGACGGCACCCACAAGGGTCCTGGAGGTGCTGGTGGGGTTGCCCCCGTTGGCGGATCGGGTGAGGCATGAGGCAGCCAGAGCGGACATGAGATTGGCTGACATGGGGATGTGGAGGGGCAACGGCTTCTGCTGGGGCCATTGTGGTCTATGGCGAGGCCTGTCTGGGGACCTAGCGATCCGATGGTTCCTGAGATAGGCTTCCCGAGGGGCTAAACTTCCTCTTCCCTACAGAGGAGGACTGGACGGAGGAAAGGATGGGAACCTGGGATGGGCTAGTCTGGTTCACAGACGGGTCCAGAATGGGAACACTGTCCGGAGCAGGTGCGTACTGTGAGGCTCTGGGCGGGAATTATACGCCTCACTTGGCGGGCACACTACGGTTTTCCAAGCGGAAACTGTTGCGATCATGATGGGGGTCTGGGAGTCGTTAAGGCTCAATGTCGGTGGCAAGAGGATTTTCTTCTGCTGCCCTACGCGCTCTCTGTTGGTAAGGTAGTGTAGAAGCTGGCTGATTGAACTTGCAAAGCGAAAAAAGGTTACACTGGTCTGGGTACCGGGACACTCGGGTGTACCGGGAAACGAGACTGCCGATGCCTTAGCCAGAGAAGGCTCCGCACGCGGATACTTGGGGCCCGACCCCTGTGTGGGGATCGCCCACTGTGTCCGCGAAGGAGCTTTGGAGGCCTGGATGGAGGGTCGGGCACAGGAGGTATGGCGGACGGCTCCGGGAATGAGACAGACGAGGCTCATAATACATGGGCCAGCGAAGAGTCTCGCCAAGGGGCTGATGTGCCAACCTAGGAAGGAGTGCAGGGCCCTGGTAGGATTCTGCACAGGGCACTGTAGGCTTAGACGGCACCTGACCCTGCTGGAAATTGCAGAGGAGGCGGAGTGTAGATGGTGCATGGAGGACGAGGTGACCCCATACCATCTACTTACGGAATGCCCCGCCTTTGCGTGGGCAAGATTCAAAATCTTTGGCGTGACGTCGATCGAGCCAGATTCAGTGCGTCGTGTTAGTCTGAAAGAGATGCGGGCTTTCTTAAGGAGGACCGGCATCCTGGAGGTTCTCTAATGCGGGCTGGGGGCACAACGGGTCCAATTGGTGGTCTAAGTGCACCTGCACCCCTTCCATA
The DNA here is from genome assembly GCA_016904865.1 of Pissodes strobi. NCBI lineage: Eukaryota > Metazoa > Arthropoda > Insecta > Coleoptera > Curculionidae > Pissodes > Pissodes strobi. Next base: position 124,876 of record MU184126.1, on the reverse strand, counting down.
CTGATACTGATACTGGCTGAAACGATTCGGAAGAATCGATTCGGAACTCCCATATCGATTCGATTCTTTCGATGCATCGTCTTAAAGAATTGATTCACCCTTGATTCGATTCGATTCTGGCCATCCCTGGCTACCAGTACCAGTACTACCAGTAGAACTTAGACGATTCCATCGTCTAAGCAGTAGACTAGTACAAACTTTGACAATGTAATATACATTGTCAAAGGTACAAACATACAGTGATATTAGGGAATTTCTCCCTAGATTTAAGGATTTTTTAAGCATAGAGATAAAGATAATTTTATCCCAGTTTTAGGGATTTTGAGAATATTCTTTATATTATGCTTTTTGTTTATATAAAATATCATAAAATAATGAAAATCATCGTTTATGTCATTTAGTAAGATGTGTGAGAGAGATGAACTATCTCCTATTGCAGGTTGCATGTTTAAAGTTGACACCTGACACACTTTTTAGTCTTTTCTCGTTTCGAGTGCAGGGTGTCGGGAGTAGGTTAGGAGGTGATATGGATTTTGAACTGGATTAATCGGATATCTTTTTCTAACGCCTAGAAATAAAAATACCAAATAAATATTTTGTACTGCTCAACACAAGGTTGTCTAATTGTTATATTTTCAGGATTTTCTGTTCATCTACCTGTTGACAGTTCGGTTTTCTGTTAACAGTTTTAAATAAAAAAAAATGAGGACAACTTTGAATTTGCAATATTGCCAATTTCGCTGCTATATGATATGTTTGTCTTTACCACATAGTAGTGCGGAGACAGAAAGAGTTCTCCGTTGTAACGGATGTAAAACCTAAAAAGAGAAACAAAATTGGAAACGATTCTTTAAATGCAGTGTGTGTTACGGTTTTCAAGTAAATATTGTTGTCTTTCATTTGAGGTTACAAGAGAGAACTTAGACTAACTTAAATCAACCAATTTGTACCAATAAATTTTAAATCATAAATCCTTATTTTGCTATTTTTGTTGGTTTGGTATATACTTTATATAAGGTGAACGAATATGTTTTTTTTGTTGCACACGATTTCCATTATTGCTTTTGTTAATTATTGATATATACCTAAGGTATGTAATTCAGTAATGTAAGGAATACCGTCAACCGGGGTTATAGCGGATCGCAGGTCCTTTATCGGACGGTTTGATTATGTTTGAATTTACGCGCGTTACAGCTGTTGGATGACAGTTTGGTCACTAAACAAAAATATCCCTAGATTGGCCGATAACCAACCAAACAATAACAATCGAATATATGTTTCGCGCTCATGGAAGAATCAATGTAAACTCAATAAAAAATAATTAATAAAATCACTTTTTGTGCTAAAATTAGGACAGCAAAATAGTCTCCTCTGACCTGAGAACCCTGTGCATCATAGGTAAATAGTGCAATGGAATTAATAGTTGTTTTTAGCTGTATCAAGGATAATATAACCTCAAAATTTACTATCGTCTTTTCTTTTCGCAAAAAATCGTAATTAACAAAAACTATTATTTTCAGGGGTAATACCGGATATGCCTCGTAAACATCAGTATAAGCCAGGAACGCCATATAGGCGCAACTATTCACAGGAAAACATGGAAAAAGCACTGTTAGCAGTTGTAGATGAGAATTATTCATTTAAACAGGCAGCAGAAATGTGCGGGGTTCCAAAAAGCACCCTTTACGATATTTACAAAGGTGAGCATGTTAATGTCGAAACTCGGAAGACCCCCAATTTTGTCTGTGACTGAGATACCATGACTACTGCAGCAAAATTCGGATATCCTTTTGAAAAGCAAGCAATCAAAGAGTTCGTGTGCCATTATTAAACAGTAAATGTGTAAATATACAATGTTTCAATGATAATAGGCCTGGCGATGACTGGATTGAACACTTTATGGGGCGGCACAGGGAGTTATCACTCCGTAATTGTGAAAACATTAAACGAGTGAAAGCTGAAATCACACAAAATATGATTAAAGATTATTTTGAGCATTTGCACAAGACAGTCCAAGGGGTTCCACCTGAAAGTATTGTTAATATGGATGAAACCAATTTAACAGATGATCCTGGTAAAAAACTAGTTTTTATTCCTCACGGAGAAAAGCATGCACGGAGGATAATGGATTTTTCTAAAACCTCAACGTCTGTTATGTTCGCTGCGGCTGGAGATGGCACCTGTTTACCCCCATATGTTGTGTATAAAAGTACAAACCTCTACCCAGATTGGATAGAAGGTGGTCCCGAAAACTCGCAATATAACAGAACTCAAAGCGGATGGTTTGACACTCAGTGTTTCCAGGACTGGTTCCTCAAAATAGCTCTTCCCTATTTGCGACGAAAGGAGGGCAAGAAGGTTCTTATTTGCGATAACCTAGCAAGCCATCTTTCCTACCACATTATTAAAAGTTGCACCGAAAACGACGTCCAGTTTGTATTTTTACCGAAAAATTCGACGCACTTATGTCAGCCTCTGGACGTTGCTGTGTTTGGACCACTTAAACGGGTGTGACGAGAAATTCTAACCGAATGGAAACGAACCCATAAGAGTTCGCTGCTAAAGAAACTTCTGGAAAAATCGAAGGATCGCATGTCGAATAATGTAGGGTCTGGTTTCCGAGCAACGGGCATAATCCCATTCGATCCAGAACCAGTTTTAAAAAGTATTCGAAAACGACCAGAAGAAGCCGCAGGAGATGCAATGAAAGCATCGTTTACAGAAGTTATGAGCGTCATTGTTGCTCCTTTGGATGAAACCTCTACTAGACCCAAGCGTAAGTCGAAGATCAACTTGAGGACGTATGCGAAGTGAATGGTGGTAGGTCAGCTGTATCTGGCTCTCAAGATGCCACTAATGTGAACTTATCTACGTCTCAAGAGAATACCCATAATGACACCACAAACGCTGTGATGTTCTTAGAAAATGATAGTCTGAACGATGATTCCGCGACTGAAGTTTCCGACGATGATCCCATGTCCGAAGCACCTAACGTTGAACTTCCAGTAAACAGTCATACATTACAAGAAGGCTGTTTTGCCTTGGTTAAATTTTTGTACAATGAAGGAACCAAGAAAGAAACGACCAAACAATTCGTTGCGCAAATTGAGAAGTGCCTTAGACCCTATAAGGGTCACCAAGATTCTTTTATTTTTCCGTATGTTGAAGACAACAACAAAATCAAAATTCAACAAGTCCGCAGTATTTTAACTGCGCCTAAAATACATCGCGGTGTTCATGTGTTTGAAGGTCTGCTTGCAGTTATAAGCATTATAAGATCGTTTACACAAATAGTGCACTATATAAAAATCGGCCTTTCCCATTAGTCGATCCGCATGGCCCTCCGCTCGCTTCGCTCGCTACGGGGGCACAAGAAAAGGAAACTAACCAGGTGCTAATCCAATCTAACCCAAGACATACCTAAAATCAAGAAAAAAAGCTGTTTAGAAACATAATCTTTAAAAAAAATAAAAAAAAGCAACGGGGTTCGAACCCGCGTTTTCCAGGTGAGACCCAACGATCTAAACCTCTACACCACAAGAGCTCTTGATAGAAACTGATTGCATCACGCAGACATATCGTAATACGAGATGGATCGACCAATAAGAGAGGTCGATTTTTACATAGTGCACTATTTGTGTAAAGGATCTTTAAATTGATTTAGTTTACTTTTCTTGAGCCCCCGTAGCGAGCGGCAGCGAGCGGAGGGCCATGCGAAAGGTGAAATATTACTTATTGTAATACGTGCCCGTACTTTGGATGCACTTTTTACGAAATATACAGCAGCTTGCATGTATTTCCTCGAATAAATAACACAATCGTGTCGGGAACGATTTAGACCGGCGCGACATAGCGACTATAATTTTTTTTAAAATATATATTCTTTTATCTATGTATAATAGTAATGAACTCTGTCATCCCGTCAAGTTCAAGGTTCAAGGAAAAGAAAAATAAAATAAAAATAAAGGGAATTTAATTTATTCTCCAGCGCATCAAACAGTTCTAATAATATCGTATTATGGCTAGCATTAAGGGTAAACCACTTCCAGAGTTAATAATTATTCTGGAAAAGTTGCCGATTACTACTAAAGAAGAGAATTGTTCTCAGCTTAATCTGCTTAACGCATCTTCAGTTAAAGAAGAGAATAATCAGTATCTTATTGAGTAAGTACTTAATTGTTTTCTAAAAATGCTTAGTTAATTACTTACGGGTTTCTCTTATTCACTGCCTTAATTTTATTTAATCGTAACTATAACATGCACCTAACTAAATTATCAATTTGTAGGTACTGTTTGTAATCACTCAGTTTAAATGCCTATATGTGCAGTTTAGGATGACCAGACATCCTCTCTTACCCAGATAAGTCCACTTTTTGGCATTTCAATTTTTGCCCAGTATATATCTCAGCCCTCTTTTTAGCTAAATAAGATAAATAACACTAAGATGGGATTTCTAAAATTTTAATATTTGCAATAAATACCCCATACTCTAATGCAAATGTGGAAACGGTATATTCTGGTATTTTCCTTACTCAATTCCCATTGGTCAGATGAGCGCACTAGAATTAGTACTTGAACCATTGCATCTGTATCACTTCACATTAGAATCTAAAAATTTTCCTTATGAAGAATTATACCAGTATTTCTTAGGCCAAAAATATGTGTTTAAAGAAATTTGTGGTTCAGAGAATTGTATAAGTATCTATCCTTATTTTTTATTCACGTCATAGTGTAGTTGTGATATGTTCTTATCAGGGAAAAATTGTATTGATATTTAAACTTAAGGTATGTATTATGTATATATGTTATTTAAAATAAAACACCAGGAGGTAAATAAAATCTATTGTGCCTGCCGTTGTATTTGATCATGGTAAATATCTGCTTGAAGACAAAAGGTAATATATACCAAAAGTAATAATAAATTCCTATGAAATGGTGAATGCATCTCAAAAGATTTTTTTCTCCGATTGACAGCAAATATTAATTTTGCAGACACATATCAATCAGCAAAGTATTACTTTTCCTGCCTTGGCAGCAAAGTAAGTAGATAGATAGATAGATAGATAGATTTATTTCCAAAGATCGCAAAACAGGATATAGGAAAATATGTACAAAATGATTTACCTAAGAATAATTTACATTACATTCTAATTAACAACATTAAAAATAATTTTATTTTAACAATCACAGAATCACAGCGGTATAGGAAAAGAAAAATATATATATTAGAATTACAGCACTTAAATTATTAACTAATATTCCATTGTGCACAATTAAGAAACTCCTCCACTGTATAAAAAGCATTTTCCAATAAAAAATTTTTGATGGAACATAAAAAGTTACTTTGATTTAAACGACGTACACTGATAGGTATCTTGTTATACAAAATTGCCCCTATGTAGTAAGGATTTGCTCTGTAAAGTTCAAGATGGTGTAAGTCATACTGATAATCATTTCCAAATCTAGTCCTGTAATCATGGTGCAAATTTAGAGGTTTAAATGTCATTGAGTTATCTCTTACAAATTTTAAAATTTCGAAAATATATAGACAAGGCATAGTCATGATTCTTTCAGAAATAAATTTTGGTCTACAAGACTCCCTAAAATTCATATTGTATATTATTCGAATAGCCCTTTTTTTGCATTATGAAAACTCTTTGTGAAGCAGAGGAGGCACCCCAAAGCACAATACCATATCTAATACATGACTCAATAATTGAAAAATAAAACGTTTTTACAGTACTTTTACTATACTCGACACGCCGAACAGATTCACCAAACAGGGAAAACACGGATACAATAATTCTTATTTTATGATTCCATTGATTCCAAACATAGGAACTTTCATTAACTAACTCTATTTTAATTTTTTGTATTATGAATGAGAAAAATCGAAATGAAAAACAAAACATTGGGTCGATTCAATCATAAAATAAGACGAATTGTTTCCGCGATCGGTGAATCTGTTCGGCGCGTCGAGTATAGTTATTTGAGACAAACGATACAAAGCAAAACAGCTCTTTGTACACTTGTTGCATATATCATTTATATGTTCTTTCCAATTTAGTGACATATCCACATGGATACCTAAAAGTTTTATAGAACAAATCTGTTTTATTGATTTGCCATTTAAATGAATGTATTGACTTTTTTTGTAATTTGCCTCATGAGGATGAAACTGCATTGTGTAAGTCTTAGCCTGGTTTAGTGCAAGTTTATTATTAAAAAAATAAGTACATAAAAGATTTAGGTTATTTGTCAAAACTTTATTCATACTCTGTTCATTGGGATCAAAGGATAAAAGCGTAATATCATCAGCAAATTCACAATGTATAGTTGTTAGGATATCTGATATGTCATTCACATACATGAGAAAAAGGAGGGGACCGAGAACACTTCCCTGTGGTACACCAACCTCAATATTTAGTTGTTCAGACTCAACCCCATTGCAATGCACATATTGTTTACGATTACGGAGATATGATTTCAATAATGAGTGACAGTTACCTCGAATCCCATAGGATTGAATTTTTTGCAATAGCAAGCCATGGTCCACACAGTCAAAAGCTTTCGTAAGGTCAATAAATAGAGCCATAACTTTCTTGTTTTTGTCTAGATTTTTATAGACGTTATCTAAAATATAGCATAGTGCAGAAATAGTTGACCTTTTGTTACGAAAGCCATGCTGTGAATCTGATAGTAAATTATTTGAATTCAGAAAGTTTAAAATGCGTTTTGATATAATTTTTTCAAAAATTTTTGAGAATGTTGATAACAGCGATATAGGGCGATAGTTGTCCATATCATTTGTATTATCTTTTTTATGCAAGCAGATAACTTTTGTTACTTTCAAACAGTCTGGAAAGGTTGCCTCTGAAAAGCACAAATTTAGAAGGTAGCAAAGGGGTTTACATAATTGGTCTTTACAGCTTTTAATTAGAGATGACGAAAATTCGTCAGGGCCAGTAGCATTTGTATTTTTTAAATTATTAATTGATTCCATCATTTCGGACTCCGACACAGCGTGTAAGTAAATGGAACTGTCAATCCTAGAATCAACATTGTGCTGCAGTATTTTAGTATCTATATTCTGATTTTTTTGGATTTTTAGAGGGATATTAGTGAAAAAGTAGTTAAAGTG
>MU184126.1:70025-87735 GCA_016904865.1 Pissodes strobi | reverse complement strand
AAATTGAAACATCACAAAAATGCAATTGTGAAGAAGGCAATTACGAACGTTTATCTAATAGGGCGCTGTCTCAAAGGTATATCACATGTGAAATGTTTTTTGTTTTTGAATCTACAAAACATATGTAAGGCCAATAGTGGAGCATGCTGTTTGTAGTGTTGTTCCCTTATTTTAAAAAGGAATATCCTCTTCAAGTACGTTCAAAGGAGGGCAAAGAAAGTCCTACCCTTCCTAAGAAATATTTTGTAGGCTTAAGGCCCTTAAATCTATTGTTAAAACCTACAAATGCTAATGAGATCAAGTAGCATATCAAAATAAAAAGCCAGTAGAGCAAGGTCAAATTCTAGTATTTTTAATTAAGAGAACTGCAGATGAAATTGCTGAACCACTGTCACATATAGTTAATCTAACAGATCACAGGAGTATTTCCAGATAAACTGGAAATAGCACAAATAATTCCAATTTCATCAAAAAAGGAGCACTCATGAAATAAATAATTTTTGGCCAGTCACACTTATAACTTTAGCAAAATACTGGAGGGACAATACATGATCCCAGTATTTCTTGTTTTGAGAATAAACAGATACTTTCTACATATCAAAATGGTTTTAGAAAAAAAGGTACCACAAGAGGTATTTATGAGACACTAACTAAAATTTTGGGATCCCTTAATGGGCGAAATTAGATAGTGGGCGATGTGCTTAGATCTGTCTAAAGCTTTTGATAGTGTTATTCATGAAATATTGCTAGCAAAACTTGAATGGTATGGATTAAGGGAGGTTCCATTAAAACTAATAACATTTTATCTATCTAATAGAAAACATCAAATTATTGAAAGACATAATGGGGAAATGTTCACATCAATTTTTAAACACAAATAATATTACATTTAAGTAATGTAATGTAATCAAATGATGTCTACTTTGTAATGAGGAATCCTAGGAAATGTAGGTAATGTTACGGCTAGCCTACCTAACAACCATCCGAACGTTTTTGTGCTACCCTATAAAACTAGCCGCCCCGCCGTGCCCCTCGCTTCTCTGTCTGTATGAATCATCGACCGGCCCGCCGCGAAGTTTCGGTATAGCTGGAATTGTCTCGATGGCCTCGTCGAGATCATATAGAGTGGCGTCGGAATACTTCCCGAATATTCGTGATGGATTTAAGATTATATATAAGCAGACCTAAGGCCAATGTGTTAGTCAGTCGGTTAGTCACAGTTAGTTCAGTTAATCATTGAATGTTGAATAGATATTAGTGGTAGAGTTATAAGACTAGTTTAGTGAGTTAAATTGTATACAGTGGTAATGAATAAAGAGAGTATTAGTTGAAAATAGTAAAGTTGTAATTCTGTTAAGAACCCACGGGAAAAACGTAACATTTGGTGTCAGAAGTGGGATTGTGAAGGGACCGGACTTGCGAAGTATTTTTCAAAGAAGAAGTACAAGTACGTCAACGAGACCGTTTGATTGCTGGATTCTGGTAAAGTTTTATAACATTCTATGGTCAATACAAGACAACAAACAGCAGAAATGGAGCAAATAAATAAAATGTTGGCCGATTTCATGGATAATTTAAATGCTGAGAGGCGAGGGGATCGGGAGGAGGAGGAACGTAGAAGGCAAGCGGATTGGGAAGAGGATGAACGTAAAAGGCAAGCAGAACAGGACCGGCTACAGAAAATTTTACAAGACCAAGAAAATAAAAGGCAAGCAGAACAGGACCGGCTGCAGAAAATTTTTCAAGATCAAGAAGATAAAAGGCAAGCTGAACGGGAGGAGGATGAACGTAGAAGGCAAGCTGAACAGGACCGGCTTCAGAAAATTTTGCAAGACCAGGAAGAGAAAAGACAAGCAGAGCAGGACCAGCTTCAGAAATGGATGCTGGATGTAATTGTAGGCGAGCAAGGAAAATTACAGAAAATATTGGACGGACAAAATGAGAAATTTGAGAAAGAAGTAAACAATATTCAAAAAGAAGTTGGAAATGTACAAAAAGAAGTAGGAGACGTACAGAAAGAATCTACAAGCAGAATTTACCAGACTAAAACATCAAGCACCCACCGAGAGGGCATTCATCTCAGGACAAAACATCAAACCTCCAACGTACGACGGTCAAACATCCTGGACAATGTACAAAAGACAATTTGAAGCCGCTGCTGTTGCCATCGGTTGGAATAATGAAGAAATGGCTACATCATTAGTGATAGCGCTTCGTGGATCTGCCCTGGAACTACTGCAGACCATTCCCATCAGCCAACAGGGGAAATATGACATCCTTGTAGCTGTCCCGGAGAGACGATTTGGAGACCAACACCGAAGACGACTGTATCAGGCACAAGTAAAGTCTCGGCATCAGAAGCCTGGTGAAAACCTGCAAGAATTTGAGGCAGACATTAGACGTCTCATTCAGTTGGCCTACCCGGGAGCGACAGAGGAATTTCAAGAGGAACTTGCTGCCCAATATTTCGTGGATGGTATCAGAGATCCAGAAACTAAGAAAATGCTACGCCTAGCCAAATTTGATAACAGCAGTGAAGCTTTGGGTCGAGCCCTAGAAATCGAGGCGGCCTGTAACATCTCCAAGCCAGGGCCGTATCCATCCAGGAAGAAAAGCCGACAAACAGCTGTGAATTAACTGAGATGGGCGAAATTTTGAAGAAATTAACCGAAGTTCTTCAAACCAAGGGGAGATTTCGGGAGTCACTAGAAGTTAGGCCATACAACCGTAATCAGTGCTATAGATGTGGCAAGACTGGACATTTAAAAAGCGACTGTCGAGTACAAAGATTCCAGGAGCCAATAGAAGATAGGCCACATAACCGAAATACATCAAATCAGTGCTATAGATGTGGAAAGACTGGACATTTCAGAAGGGACTGTCGAGTACGGATATTCCGGGAGCCTGCAGAAGTAGTTAGATCATGTAATCAAAAGGCTATAAATCAGTGCTATAGATGCGGCAGGACTGGGCATTTCAAAAGGGACTGTCAAGTACAAAGATTTCGGGAGCCACTAGAAGATAGGCCACGTAACCGAAATGTTTCAAATCAGTGCTATATATGTGGCAACATTGGGCATTTTAAGAGAGACTATCGAGTACAACTACGACCTACAGCTCCATCCAGAGACAACAGCGGTTCAAAGCCAAGTCAGGAAGAGTTAAAACAATATAACTTTAAGGCTACGCACATAGAAGGAAGATGGCATAGTAATACAGATGCTTTATCCAGAAGGTCATGTGAGGATAATTATAAACATGGCCAAAGAATTGACCAACGAGAAGGAATCACTCCCATTAGGCGAATCAAGTTTAAGGTTGATCAGCAGTGGACCACCAAGAAAGATCAGCTTGAGGATAATGAAATAGCACTACTACTAAAAGCTAAGGAAGAACGTCAACCAAGACCAAGCTGGAGAGATATTTCAACTAAGGAACCTACTTTTAAATCTCTGTGGGCTCAGTGGGACTCTCTGGTAGTTGAAAATGGACTCCTTAAACGAGCCTGGGAAAGCGCCGATGGCAAAGTAGTGAAGACGCAGTTAGTGGTACCAAGGAAGAGGGTATCGGAAGTTCTGGACGAAGTACATAATAGAAAGTTTGGTGCTCATCTCGGAGTTAACGGAATGATTGACAAGATCCGCGACAGATTTTATTGGGTCAACTACTGCCAGGATGTGAAATCATGGTGCCAGCAGTGTTCAACCTGTGCCTTAAGTCAAGGATCCCAGACAAGATCCAGTGGGAAGATGAAACAGAATGATGTGGGACTACCGTTTGAACGTCTCGCCAGTGACCGAATGAAGGCTCGATATGATCTCCAAGCTAACCCTAGGTGATTTCGGATGAACGATAAAGTCTGGTTATATAACCCGCAAAGGAAGACAGGAAGATCTCCCAAGCTAACACCAGTATGGGAAGGACCCTATACGGTCATCAAAAGAATTAATGACGTAGTGTATAGAATTTAGCGTAGCCCCAGAAGCAAACTGAAAGTTGCCTACCTCGACAGCTTGAAAGCATATCACGGACATAAAGTAGCTGATCGGGACGATCAGAATTAAGAGGGAGGCAATGTTACGGCTAGCCTACCTAACAACCATCCGAACGTTTTTGTGCTACCCTATAAAACTAGCCGCCCCGCCGTGCCCCTCGCTTCTCTGTCTGTATGAATCATCGACCGGCTCGCCGTGAAGTTTCGGGATAGCTGGAATTGTCTCGATGGCCTCGTCGAGATAATATAGAGTGGCGTCGGAATACTTCCCGAATATTCGTGATAGATTTAAGATTATATATAAGCAGACCTAAGGCCAATGTTAGTCAGTCGGTTAGTCAGAGTTAGTTCAGTTAACTATCAGCAATTGTTGGCAAAATTAATATTGTCTTGATTATGATTGTCTATGTTTGTTTTGTATTAATTAATTGCATAATATTTCCGAAAATACCTAGATTCAGTCAGTCAATAATTTTATCTTTAAAAAAAAGCAATTACATATTGTGTTTTATTGTTATTTGCAGTGAAACAATTTTAAAATATGATATTTCTAGGCGATCTTCAGATGAAGCTGCCCTTAGTTTAGATGAGCATGCTACCATTAATAAAGAAATTAAAACCGATCCGGATTTGTAAGTAACTATGACTTTTATAATACTTATGATCACATTAATACTAAGGTCAATTAAAATCTTCCCTGAATGTCACAGATTGTTTATAAAATAAATTAATCTAAATTTTGTGTATAGGGTTTCTAGTTGTGATAAAAATTAAGTATGGTAAATTGTGTTGTAAGCTTTTTTTTATTAAAAGTGACTATGTTTTGTTACTTCAGAACTTTTACATAATTTTAAATTGCCCATATGGCAATGGCAGCGACTTTAATATAAACAAATACCTGTGGATTAGGGGCATATTATAAACATCTACATTGTTACTCTGAAAGTGAAGTTATTTTATTAACATTTTTACTTGTACTTAGTAGTATACCACAATATAAAAGTAAATAATTTATTTTATAGAGAATCCAATGAGAAGAAATGTAATGATGACTATTTGATTCAATCGGACTTTATCGGTCATGAGGAAATTGATATTAAAAGTGAGGATGAAGAATGCATATTGGAATCCAGGTAAGAAATTTAGCATTGTGATATTAATTCACAAGTTTTATGATTCGTGATAATAGAAGTTATTACTTCTGGTTAGATCAGAAAAAAGAACAAATTTCACAAATGGTAGGCTGTGATTGACGTTAATAAATAGATTCCGTAATTTCTACTTTTTACTTACTTTACTTTTGAATTGCTTTATTGTCTTAAAATAAAGCTAGTTCCACGACAAAGCAAAATATTAATAAGTAAAACCTATATTGTGAATACTAAAATGCATAAACTACTAAGTAAATATCACCCTGTCCTAAGTTTGAACTTGAACTTTTAAAATATTATGTAAACATTCAAGACGAATAATAAACAACGCAAGCGATTATAAACTTTAAACTTTCAACAATCAGCACATTTTATTATATAAATACTCAAGCGAACCACCAGTTCGGGAGACTTCATCTTGGAAGCTTGGCATTTAGGCCAAAGATATCGCGACTTGCTTTATATTTTAAATTATCAATGATATCTATAATTTCAATAAAGGAGACGGGAGAAAATGAGAACATGTTTTCTGGTAAATTTAGATTTGCAAGAATATCAATTGGATCACCATGCGATACAGGGATCTTCTTTACAGTATCATGTGCAACACTTGAAAAGAAATTGTTAACATCATCTGCTGATATGTTACAATTATTATTGTTATTGGGCTTAGATGAAACTATATTACTCTGTATAACTTGCCACACTGCCTTAGACGGATTTTCAGCAGAGTTAACAAAGTGGTCATTAGCCTTAAGCTTTGCTTCCTGTATGGCATTCTTGTATCTTTTCTGAAAATCTTTAAGTTCTTGTTTAAAAGAGAAATTTTCATATTGACCAGATAATTCACTTAGAAGCTGTAGATGATCACGCATTGATTTTAATTTCTCATCAAGCCATGTAATTATCTTGTTTTGTGTGACCTTATATGTTATGTTTTTTCAGCAAAAGAATGTTTATATGCTTTTTCCAGATTCCCCAAAAATGTTTCAAAGCCTTGATTGACATTCACACATTCATTAGCAACAAAGCTCCAGTCATACGAAGAAACCAAACCAAAGAAAGCTGACATACTTTTTGTGTCAATGGCCTGCACACCTTTTTTATAATGCTTTCGTTAGTTGGTAGATCATGGAGCAGATGAACTTCCTGCCCAAGGTGATCCGATATTCCCACATCCACAGTACTAGCTACAAAGGAATCCAAGCCAAAGTTCATGAAAATGTTGTCCAAACACGCCCCAGACCTTGTATTGCTAGTAACTGTTTGTATGAAACCATAGCTTTCTAAGACATCTGAGAGGCAAAGAGCCTCCGGCTGCCTTGTATTAAAATGGACATGAAAATCTCCAACTAGTATAGTATAAAATTCTTATTAACAGCCATTTTATTCAAGACTGATTCCAATAAATTTAAAAATGTTTCAAAATTCCCCGAAGGAGCTCTATAAATTGCCAAAATATAAGCATTAAAACCATTAACAAATAAAACACAACATTCAAAACATTTTTCTACACAATACTTATTAACATCATACATCATTACATTCAAACAACTCTTAACATATATTTATAGCCACACCTCCACCCGTATAGGTTGATCGGCAGTAGATGCTGACCTGTTTGTAGAAACCAATCTGCAATACTCTTGCTTCCTCAAACTTAAGTCAATGTTCAGACAGACAAACAATGTTAAAATTTGTTTGTCCCAAGAAAGCTTCAAGCAGTTCAGCCTTATTTCTTACTGAGCGGGTATTTATGTGCAACACATAACATAGATGTTCTGCTGCATCCTTGCATGAGTTCTGGCCATTTGAGATTGGCGCTGTAGGTTTTGAAAATGGTTTACAACCACATGTTTTGGCCACAAAGATGCAGACATATACTATACCATTTCTCTTTTCCAGTGGAACTGAGTTTGAAGGAGCTATATTTCTTCTATTTGACGGTTTTCATTTTTTCACACATGCACTTATCATTAAGGTTTTTGCTTTTCAGATATTCCAAAATGGTTTTGTCCTCTGTATCTGGATCTAACCCAGAGACAAATAGGGTTGTCATTTTCTGTGCCACCTTAAGAATGCGTTCTGCTTCTTTTAATCCCCTCACTGGTTCAGGGCGTAAAGCCGTTGTTCCATTTGAGTTATTGTTGACTATTTTCTTATTCTTTTTATTTGTAACGATTTTCCATTCATTTTTGTCAGGAGCCTCATTGTTTATGTTTTTGTTTGAATTGACATTTGGTTTGTCAATGGAACTGTCTATTTATTTATTTTATTTATTTCCACGGAAAACTCCATTTTTACAATCAAATTACAAATTTGAAATAATATTAAAAAAAAAAGTATATAAATAACATTAAAAAAACAAAAAGAAAGTTACCCTCAACGAGGATGCAAGACACAAGAAGAAGAATCAAGAATAACACTCTGTATAGCCTTTTTTTTTAAAGAAGAAACTGATAGATGTAATGGCAAGTTATACCTATTAAACAAATCTTGCATCCTCACCAGAGGCCTATGCAAACCATAATTGGTCCCCTGCGGCTCAATATAGAATAAGTTTGTGGCTCTAGTCCGGTGAACGGTATCGAAGTTCAAGCGCCCAAGAAGATAACTGGAACCAATAGCACCATTCACCAGCCTAAAGACAAAACATACATCAGCACAAAGCCTCCTGCTTTCCAGTGAAATTAAATTTAACTGTGACATAGTCTCACTATATTTAGTGTGACCTGACAATAAAGGGATACTTAAGCGAAATGCACAAGCTCGCAGAAATCTTCTCTGTATCGCTTCAATCTTATTATTATAGACAGCGTACCGAGGGGACCACACCTGACTAGCATATTCAAGCGAAAAACGCACAAATGCGCAAAATAATTTTTTTAACAAATCACAAGAGAAATCCCTGCCAAATCTGACAATAAAACCTAAGCTCCGACCAGCCTTCCGAACAATTAAATTTATATGACTATTAAAAAGCAATTTACAGTCCAACACTACACCCAGATCCGTAACTTCGGTGACACGCTGCAGCGCCTCAGCATTTATGAAATAATCAGAGCTAATAGGATCTCTTATTTTAGCAAACGTAATACAGCAACACTTTTTAATGTTCAACTCCAGTCCATTTAAAGTAGACCACACAAACACATTATTGATATCGGACTGCAATCAACCACAATCTCTCACACAGTTTACTTCCCTAAATATTTTCAGATCATCAGCAAACATTAGGTAATTCGATTTTTTTATAAAAAGAGAAATGTCATTAACAAACAGCAGGAATAACAATGGCCCACAATGGGAGCCCTGAGGAACCCCCGAGGTAACAGCAATTTCCCTCGAAACAAAATTATTAATTTTAACACACTGAACATGCTCCCTTAGAAAGCTACCAAACCATCTACAAATGCTAGTACCAAAACCCAATGCACCCATCTTAGCCAACAGCAAAGAGTGGTCCACCCTGTCGAATGCCTATGTGAAATCAGTGTATACACTGTCAACCTGAAGTCTTTTCCCAAAGGCATCCAGCAGATGATCCTGGAATGTCATCAAATTCGTCACTGTTGAGCGGCCCACCAAAAAACCGTGCTGTTCCTCAGAGATTAAACCCCTACACTCCCATGCCAG
Organism: Pissodes strobi; assembly: GCA_016904865.1. NCBI lineage: Eukaryota > Metazoa > Arthropoda > Insecta > Coleoptera > Curculionidae > Pissodes > Pissodes strobi. The sequence continues at coordinate 78,954 of MU184126.1, read as the reverse complement.
AAATTCAGTAACAAGTGAGTCAAGCAGCTTTGGCATTGCAGACTGTATGCAAATCCCCCTATAATTAGCTATATTGCTACGATCACCAGACTTAAAAATTGGAGTGATAAATGAGTTTTTCCAAAAATTTGGAAAAGTACCAGTTCTTAAGGAGTTATTAAATAGCAACCAGAGGGGCTTGCTAAGTGAGAAGATACAGGCCTTCAGGAGAAATGACGGAACTCCATCAGGACCACTGGTTAATCTTGACTTGAGTGACAGAATGCCATTAAATACCGTCTCGAGACTAAGAGACATTTCTCTGATATTAGAGTAACCACCGATTCTAGAGTAATAATCTGGGATAGCCAACGGGGTATGTGCATACACAGACGAAAAATAATCAGCAAATAAACTCACAACCTCCCCACCACAATTGCCATTCCTATCCTCTAAAAACATAGTGGCGGGATAGCTGTCAAACCGCTTAGAGTTACTAACATGCCTCCAAAACAAAGATGGATCAACATTTATTCTCTGTTCCATATTTACAATGTAATCATTATAGCACATTTCCCTTAACCTACCACATCTAGATCTTAAATTGGAAAATAACAAGTAATCATCCTGTGATTTTGTCATCATATACTTTCTATGGGCAATCCTTTTTTGGATAACCACAGCCTGAAGTTCCCTGGAAAACCACACCGGAAAGCTAGAACTTTTAAAGCGTTTTATTGGTGTACACACATTGATAAAGTCATACAATGTAGAGTAAAAATTCTCAGTTGCTAAATCAATGTCATTATTCAAATTCAAATTCAAAATTTATTAGTAATAATGTACAAGATGCACTTTTACATGTCAAAATAATAAAATGCCATAAACTAGAATATTGGTGTTATATAAAAATAAAATGCTATAACCAACAACAAATAAATAACACACTTTTGAAACAATTTAGAAAAACACACACTATTACCTTAAAAAAGAATAAGACACTATTGAAACAAGTCACTAAAAAGCAATAAAAACATTTAATATATAACTAACATTTAATGTATGACTAAACATTTAATGTATAACCAAAATCAAAAAGTATTCAGAGAAAGTTAAAATCACTTTTAAAATACTCACCAAAGCTATAGAAAGCCCCAAGGATTAAGTATTTTTTCATTTTCAATTTAAATTGTGTTTCACCAAGAGCTCTTACTTCATGCGGTAGCATATTAAAAAATTTCACACCATAGAAGGCAGTGCCACTCCTAGATCTCCTGAGGCGCAGGTGGCTCAGAACAAGGTTAGTGTTGTTCCTCGTCTGATATGTATGAACCTCGTGGTGTGCTCTAAATAAGTGAATATTCTGCCTGACATAAACCAAGCACTGCAATATATATACACACGGGAGGGTCATTATTTTATGATTGACGAAGCTCCGCGGACAGTCATCCCGGTACCCCAGACCAGCAATAATCCTCAGACATTTACGTTGTAATTTAAATATTCTCATGGCATGAGGTGAATGTCCCCACTCCAGGATAGCATAGGACATGCTCGAACCGAAGTAACCGTGATATGCCGACAACAGAGTACCCACCGATACACATCCCGCCAAATTTCTTAACAGATACATTGACTTGGATAACTTACTACTAAGTTGGTCAACATGACCCTCCCATGTCAACCCTCTATCCAAATGAACCCCCAAAAACTTCACCTGCGCTGCACAACCCGCTAAAAGATGATGGTCCCGTTTCTCTCTTCTTAGAGTAAAATTGATGGAAACTGTCTTTTCACCATTCACACACAACCTGTTTGCCAGAAACCAATTTTGAATATTTGATGATGTTTCAGATATACCAGAGTCATCTATTCTGGATGGATGATATGTTGTAAAAGTTGTCGTGTCATCAGCAAATAATATAAGATTTGCATCATCCTGAAATTTGACCAAATCATTAACATAAATCAAGAAAAGAGTTGGTCCGAGGACCGAGCCCTGGGGAACCCCATGCAGAATATGCCGTTTCTGGGAGACGGTACCCTGGAAGGCGACAAACTGAGAGCGATCAGACAGATATGAAGTTACGAGATTCACACTGCCCCCATCAAAACCATAAAAAGACAACTTTTTCAGAAGTATACAATGTGAGACACAATCGAAGGCTTTAGCCAGATCTAAAAATGAAGCATATGTGTCATTTCCGTGCTCAAACCCATCCAAAATTTGCCCAATAAGAGAGTCTATAGCAAGTGTTGTGGTCTTCCTCTTTACAAACCCAAATTGTTGCTGGAAAAAGAGGCCACTCTCCATAAAATAGTCAGTAATTTGAATCCTCAACACAGACTCAAAAACCTTCGACAAAATAGGCAGCAGCGAAATAGGACGGTAACTTGAACAGTCCTCAGTGGAGCCCTTGTTCTTATAAATTGGCACAACCTTGGCCATCTTAAAGGCTTGAGGGAAAACACCGGATACAATGGCCTGATTCATGAGTTTAGTGAGAGGGTAGACTATTAGGTTTTTTATGTTTTTCACAATTTCGGCACTAATATTGAAACAGTCTTTGCTTTTACTATTTTTGATTTCCGATATCAACTGTCTAACCTCAACGTACGTGACTTCTTTAAATTTAAAAGTGTTATGAGGTTTATATTGTGTTAAGTAATCTGAGAAGTGGTTTGTAGAGGATGGAAGAGTGCTCAAAACCCTGTCAGCCACATTGACAAAAAAATCATTGAAACATTCCGCATTCAGGTTGTCGGAAGATGTTGTGTTCGTTTTTGGTTGGTTGTTTTTTATTATTTGCCACATAGCAGCTTGCCGGTTTGTTGCATTATTTATAAATTTGTCAAGGGATTCTGTTTTAGCTCTTGAAATTTCTTCTTGATATCTTTTTTTGTAATCTTTTACTGTTTGGGCAGGCATCAAAAGAGGACTTATTTTATTTAGATCTGTAATGAAATGCAGGCGTTCGCGCATTTCTCTCAAACCCTCGTGAAACCAATTAATTTGACGTTTTTTAATAGCATTAACCAGCCTTGATTTTAGGGGAAAACATTTCTCGGCAGCCTCAGTAATGGTATGCAGTAATATCTGGAATTTTTCGTCAATATTAAGTGCGTTATTGGAAACAAAATTCCAAGTTTCAAGTTCTAATTCATTGTAAAGAGCAAACAACCCCTCCCCTGTAACTGGTCTATAGTTTATGCGAGTCATTGCTGGTCCACCAGAGACAATTCCACAATGAAAGAGCACCCCCAAATGATCAGACAAATGATGTAGGTCCAGCCCAGTAGACGACATCAGAAGCTGTCGGAGATTGGTAAAACAATTGTCGAGACACACCTCTTTGCGAGTGTTGAAGTCGACAGCACCATGCAGACCGAACGCCTCGAAACAATCATTCACCTCATGGGCCCTCAAATCCCCCCTGTTAAAGTGGACATTAAAATCACCCGTAACCACAATATACTTAGACAGATCCAACTCACTCAATATTAGCGTTAATGTTTCAATGAAAATTTCAAAACTCCCACTGGGGGATCTATAAATGGTGACTATTTGTATATTTAAGTTGCCTATAAGAACTCCGGCCACCTCACAGTGCTGCTCGGTTGACAAGTGTGCTAAATTGAGACAATCAAAGTTTAGCCCATCTCTAAGGAAGATGACCACTCCACCATGAATCTTGTCACTCCTGCAGAAACCAGAAGCAGCACTATAGCCTTCCATGTGAAAAACACTAAGCTCGTCATAATTGAGCCAGTGTTCATTAATACAAAAACAATCGACCAACCGATATCTGAGAAGTATCTCAAAATCGGCCGCCTTTCTACGAATACACTGCACATTTGCATGAAGGATAGAAAAAACACTTTTTGATTTTGTACGATCTCTATACCTACCCCCCAACCCTGTGCTTCTCAGTCCACTGTCACATTGGGGCGCTGGAGGTTCTGAAAATGGTTAATTACTGTTCCTGACGGCCACAGCTCTACATCCATCACCTCCAGCGTCCTTTCAGCAGGGATACCCAGCCGAAATTAACTATACCGGTGGTCTTTCCTCGTCCTCATTCTGTCGCATAAGCAGTTTTTGCCAAGTTGGTGGTGGCTCAAAAAAGCAAGGACCTGTTCCGGCTGTGTTTGAGGATCCAGACCAGACACAAAAATCCAAGACAGACTCGGTAGTTTGGCTGATTTTAATAGGCTCGTTTCATTGCCTGTCCCCAGTCTAGGTGCTGGGCGACTACTTTGCTTTTTTCTAGGTCTTTTTGGGACAACCATGTTCCAATCACCATCATTAGATTTTGTTTGCAAAGGTTCTCTACTGCTATTTGATGTATTATTGTTAACTTCAAGTGCGATCCCAACAGCCCTGCTGACCTGACTGAGTGTAATTTCTTCCACTCTCATTGGCTTTGAAGCAGTTTCTCTGACGTATTCCTCTTTAGCCGATTTTTGTTTTTGTTTTTTCTTGTTCGCGGAGGTTAGGTTGACAGCCGCTCTTCCGATTTCGACTGCAGGCAATTCCGCATTTAGGTCGACATTTGCCTCGATCCTTGGTATAACCTCACTAGACGATCCGTTGGTGAGCCGCCGCCACACTGTTGGCAACACTGCCAGCACCTGTGACATTGGCGCCATCTGTTGGAGTTGGCGGGAGATGATCCAAAACCGACCCGAAAACCGGGCGATCACGAGACGGGGCCGCGGGGGGCGGGAATCTAACCTCACTGTCACCGTCTTTCTTTGATTTTTCACACTTTTCACTTAATTTTTCCACCAAGCACTGAATCTTTTCTCTTAAAATGTCATTTTTTTCTTGTAACTCCAGTACTAGAGCACTTAATAAACCGTTATTTCTAGATATCAGTTTGATTCTTTCCTCATTTGTCACGTTGTCATCATTACACGTCGAGCAAATAAGCTCATTTGGGGCAACAATGCTGTATCCAGCATAGCGAACAACACAGTAACTATGAAAGAACTTCTCACATATGATACATTTAATAGTTCCTTTTAATTTTCTCTCACAAACGCCACACTTTGCGGAGCTATTATCACGGACGACGTTAGTGTCCGCCATCTTTAATCAACTCAGACTCCAATGTGGCCTCCCAGTCAACAGCGGCCAAAAGATCATTCAGGAGCTCATAATTACAGTTTCTAAAGTCATAATAGTAAACATCAAACTCCAAAGCAGCCCGGAACTGGTTAACTGGCACAACAACATTATATGCTGCATGATGAGCCGATACAGGCAGGAGAAGATCAGCAGCAACTTCAACTCTCACATCCACTCGATCCGAGAACACCAGGTCAAGGAACACACCATTGGAGTTAGGTATGCCATTGATCTGCACGAGGCTGAGGATAGCAAACACATTGCATAGCGCATTAGCATGGCTCACCCGAGGATACTGAACTCCAACATTACCATCAACTCTGTACCAGGTTGCCTCAGGCAAGTTATAGTCCCCCATCAGGACTAACTGAGCATCACCATTTTCCTCAGCCAAAGCAACTGCACTCTCTGCATGGTGTAGATATTTTTCCAAGGGTGAAAGAGGGGGCAGATAAACTGCACCGAAAATAATCCTTGACAAACCGCACCCTACCATAACAAATACCTGTTCAACATCGTTATATGGCCCCTTCAAACACATAGACCTGAGGTTTTTACTTACTGCAATCAAAACACCTCCGCCAATAGATTTTGAGCTGTTGAAGCTGCAGCGGTCAGTTCGAAAAATGTTATAGCCAGAAAGCAATAGCTCAGCATCACAAATGTCACTATGGAGCCATGTCTCCAGCAACACAATCACATCATAGACAGAACTCACTGCACTTCTGGAAAATTCATTAATTTTTGATTTCATTCCCCCAACATTTTCGAAAAAACAATTCAGTTGGTTAGGTCTAAGGCGTTGCCGTTTTTTGGCACATTCTCAGGAACACCCCCATGTTCATGGTCAAGCTTAGGATTATTATAGGCAATAAAGGGCGTACCATTTTTATACCGAATTATAATATTACTTTCGCCATTTTCTTTACGAAGCTTAACCTCATTATAAAGGTTTCTGAATTGCTTTCTTTGCATCGGGGTGAGGTCCGCACTGACATTAATGTTCGAATCTCTAAGTTTACTCTTCTTCCTCAAACATTCCCCAACCATGTTGGCATCCGCAAAAATAACCTTCACAGGTCTAGGTTTTTTTGCTTGCTTACCACCGAGCCTAACAATTTTGATATCAGTTGGCTCGGCAGTTTCAAGGGTGCGAAAGATATCCCCTAGGCATTGCTTATCATGTTGGATTCTGACATGTAAATCATTAGAGCAGCTTTCATCCATGTTGTGGATAATAATATTTCTTGACCTCAACTTTCTATCCTCAATCTCAGAGAATATGTCAACATTTACACCACCCTCCGATCCGTCCACCCGTGTCGGAATTTGGGAGCCCTGAACATTTTTATCACCTGCGCCCACGATCTCATTGACAAAAGAGCGCAACTCTGCAATCTCATTTTTCAATTGATTGATTTCGCCATTCTGAGTTTTTTTTATTTCCTGCATTTGGGCCCTCTGATCAACAAGAAGGCCCAAAATTTGGGACACTACAACGATTAAGTCTTTATTGGAAACATTAGTTTTGTTTAAAAGTCCAGATATCCTATTTGTAACCTCGCTTTCATCGATCGAAGGCACCGGTATCGCATCTCCGGTTATTAGGTCGGTTTTTTCACTATCTGCACATCGGGGTCTTAACGACTTACTATTGGCAACACTGGCTGCCGGAACCGGCTGAGATGATGTAGATGTCCGTTCAGCGGCACTGGACCGATTTTCAACTCCCATCGATAGCAGCCTAACCTCACTTTGTTTACAAATTCTGCAAGACCATTCGTGAGACTTACATTTTTTTACTTGAGCAGTAATTTTATTGAACTCGTATTCAGAAATTCCCGCACAACCCTTATGCAACCATGAGCAACACAAAGAGCATTCAATTGATGTTTGATTACGCTTTACACTACGACCACAAGCAACATACACATCCGCCATCTGTCATTAGTCTCATTTAATGGATTTTTAGAATTCATGACCTGACTGTTAAAAAGCGCCTTCACAGTGTTGTCATCTTCAGCCGTGGTTGCGCCGATTCGGTCTGTCTGCATAGTTCAGTCCTTTGGTTGGTAACACTGGTTTGGGAACGTCCACTTCAACGATAATAACGCCAGTATCAGCTGATTGATCAGGTGTGGAAGGGAGCAAAGGATTTTGTTTTTGTTTACCTTTTTCCTGGTTTTGGCGGGAATAAGCATCAATAAATTTTTCCTTCCTTAAGTTTGCATTTTCTTAGAGGATTCTATTTTTGTCGGTGAGTTCAGCCAGTAACCTTTTTAGATATGTTACAACCTCTGTTTCTGTTTTGTTGTCTGGGTTTTCTCTTGTCTCTCTGCCATCTTGATTCCCATCGTTATTAGCGTTGTCGGTGTTGCAACAAACGACACGAGTTTTGTCTATAAAAGATACTTTTTCCTTCCAATCTCGCAGTGCACAGGAGCCGTGGAAGGTACCACCACACCCTACACACAATACTACACTTGAAAACTTTTTTTTGCAACAAATAAATGAAACTTTTTCAGGAGCGTCGTCTTTTACATGCTCTTTACATGACGCCATCTTGTTCCCTGTTAAAGTAGTTCCTAGTTTCCTTTACAAAAAGCCCTGCGATAGCAGAAATGAGTTTTTAGAGTCGCTTAAGCATATAATGCGCGAGAGAGTTGAATTTAGAATTTTGGGCCCAATGACAGCATATATTTTATAACTTGAAGGCTTAGTGACCTATTTTATTATTAATTAGTTTTAATAAACCTGTAGGTTGTTATGTTAAAGTGGTGTGTTATTTCCACTGAACCAAAAATAGCGGGCAATGCCCCAACACCTGCTACATATGTAGATCTTAGTTTTTTTTTAAATACTTTACAATTTTTTCCAGGTTATTAAACTACGAACTTGCCCATAAACCTAAGGATCAAATTACACTGCATCCTCAATCCAGATCGAATTGCAGTGATGATGTCAAGGAGCATTCAGTCCAGTCTTTGACGCATTCTTGTGAAAAACCAAAGATTGAAATATTGAATGAAGATTTCGAGAGGTTCCAGATTAGTCACCAGTACGAAGACGCAAAAGGTTGGCATAAATGTCCAGAGTGTCTCTTTAAAACAATGTACAAAAATAATTTAAGAGCTCATTCCATAATTCATAAGCCTGCTAATCAAATCCACTGGTTTTATTGTTTAAAATGTTCATATAGAACAATTTGGAAACAAGCTCTGAAAAATCACATGAAGTATCATATATCTGCTGATCAACAGGACAAAGGAGCAAGAGTTTGGCATAAATGTCCAGAGTGTCCCTTTAAAACAATCTACAAATGTAGTTTAGCATTGCATTCCATAATTCATAAGCCTGCTGATCAAAACCACTGGTTTCATTGTTTAAAATGTTCATATAAAACAATTTGGAAAATTTCTCTAGTACACCACGTGAAGAAACATATAACTGTTGATCAGCAAGGCAAAGACGCAAAACTCTGGCATAAATGTCTAAAATGTCCTTATAAAACAACACTCAAATGTAATTTTACAAAGCATACCATAATTCATAAGCCTGCTGATCAAATTCAGTGGTTTCATTGTTTAAAATGTTCATATAAAGCAATTCGAAAAAATTCTATAAAAATTCACATGAACCAACATATATCTGCTGACCAACAAGATAAAAACACAAGAGTTTGGCATACATGTCCAAAGTGTCCTTATAAAACAACACACAAAGGTAATTTAACAAAGCATACCAGAATTCATAAGCCTGCTGATCAAATCCGCTGGTTTCATTGTTTAAAATGTTCATATAAAACAATGTGGAAACATT
>MU184126.1:49591-63813 GCA_016904865.1 Pissodes strobi | reverse complement strand
TATATATATATAAAGCCATACTTTCCTTTCTCCCCCGGTAAAAGTACTGTTATTGGTTGGTTGCGCATTACCAAGCCTTTTTTTAAACCTTCGTCTGGGGACAGTGAAGTCATTGTCCCCTGATCTGTAGCCAGTATTTCGATGTTTACCAGTTTCTTCCCAGTTTGTAAACTCTTGCGATTGTGAATCGTTATCGGGCATGCTTTCAAGTTTCCTATCAGGACTAGCTGATCTTGACGCTGATCGCTGACGGCTCCACCGGCTCGTTTGGAGACCATCACCCTGGCCAGAAGCACGGGGAACGATAGTCGGCATTTCAGATGTAGTTTTGAATAACTCCGCGTAAGTCGTTTGTTTATCCGAGATAACCTCGGTGCTCGCCGAGATGTTTTCTGCGATATCTTCATTATGCTTAAACGTGAGTGTATTTTCTCGCTGCGTTCGATGACCTTGGACTTGACCATTATTTGTGTTTATCGCATTTCTAACAGATACATTTTTTCATTAATTAGACTATTGTTCTGTTTTAATAGGTTATTTTTGTCGCTCATTTCTTCCAACAGTTTTTTTAAATATTCGATTTCTATAATCATCTTTGATTTTTCCATTTCCAGTAGATCCACTTTGTTATTGTTTATATTTACATTTACATTCATGTCTGAGTCAGACGCCATCATGCTGTCACGGGTGCAGCACTCGATTTTTGTTTCGTCTATTTGTTTCTTAACTTTGCCCAATCTTTTAACACAACTGTTGTGGTAAATTGAAAAACATATTATGCACACGCATACATTGCAGCTTTTTTTAACACAACACTTAAAACCAGTTTTCTTCCCTTCTTTTGCACTAGCCTCTGAATCGCCATCCGACATGTCAGACATCTTGGAATAAGTAACCATAGATATAAGTGAACATAGATTGACATATTGCTATATTAAATTACCTTCTCAAAAAAAATCCAAAAATTTGTATCATTTCGCGACTTTAAAGGATTGAATGAAGAAGCATTTTATACAGATCTATTTCAAACGTCTTGGGATGAAATATACTATATGCCTGATATAAACGATAAGGTCAATTTTCTTACAACTCAAATGACAAACATATTTAATGAACATGTCCCCTTAAGAACGGTCCGTGTAAACAAACCACCAGCGCCCTGGTTAACGCCTGTATTGACCGCTATCATGAGGGAGCGGGATAGGGCTAAAGTTAAATATAAAGCAAGTAGGTCCTTAGAGGACTTGCGCACTTATAAAGTGCTTCGTAATTTTGCTCTTGCTTCGGTCCGCCGGGAGAAAGTGGGATATCTAAATTTTTTGGAACAACGGAAAAATCACAAAATGCTTTGGAAGGGTCTGAGAAATATGAACGTCTATACAGCTAAAAAAACATTCCAGGCCTGACTTACCCCCTGAGTTAATTAATCCTAACAGAATAAACAACTACTTTATGAGTGTTTTTCAAAAAACTAATCATTGTCAAAATAAAATAGATTTTTTGGTCTGTGCCCGAGTCTGAGGTGGATGCTGTTTTAATTGTTGATGGTAGGGAGTCTGAGTCTGAGCCCGACGATGCATTGGTTGGTGATAATATTGATTGTTTGGGCGGTGATAAGAGTGATGTGTTGGCTGACATAAATATAGCCCGTGATATAACCAATCCAAATTTTCCACTAGCAAACGACACACTGGAGGTAACTTAAATAACTTAAATAAGATACAGATTTACTATCAAAATTGTAGAGGAATTAAGACTAAGCTTGAAGTTTTAAAATGTAATATATTGAATAATGATAGTGATATAATTGCTCTGACTGAAACTTGGCTAAATAGCTCTGTTTATAATTCTGAATTTAATAACAATAGAATAATTTTCAGAAAGGATAGAAACTTTGAATTGACTGGAAAAAAAAACAGGGAGGTGGAGTTTTGCTGGCGGTAAAGAATGGTTATGTAGTTGAGGAATGTAATGTGTTTGATGATGCCCTTGAAGCAATCTGTGTTAAATTATGCATGGGCCATAGGAAATATGTGTATGTAATAGTCATTTACTTTGTGCCAAGTAGTGGCAAGGATTTGTATAGAAAATTTTATAATTGTATTGAAACTAATTTTTTAAATTATGATTGTATAATTTTAGGTGATTTTAATTTGCGTGACTTTGTGTATGACGTCCATAATGAACATGTTCTTGATTTCAAGAGTTTCTTAGCATTCACTAGCTTTCTGCAGATTAATAGTGTAAGAAATGTCAACAATGTCCTTTTGGATTTGATAATTGTTAGCCCCCTTTTAGAGAGCTGTGAGGTGGAAATTGATGCTGACCCATTGCTACCTATTGATATGCATCATCCTGCTTTGTTGGCAAGTTTTAAGTGTGGATGTGAATATGAAGAATGTGAGCCAATCACAAATAGGAAATTTAACTTTAAAAAGGCAAATTATCTTCTGATGTATGATATGATCCAGAAACAGGAATGGGGGGGCTCTTTATGAGTACGACAATATTGATGGCGCGCTAGCCAAGTTTTATGCTATATTTCATGATATATTTATTCAGTGTGTTCCTTTGTCGACACAGGTCGGGAGAATGTTTCCTGTTTGGTACAATAGAGACATTATAGTACAGCTACGGAAAAAAGAGAAGTATTTCAGGAAATATAAACATACTCGATCTGATTACTGGCTAAACAAGTACAAACATATGAGGCGCCTAATTAAAGCTAAAATTAAATTTGCCTATAACGAGTATATGGCAAGAGTAGAGATTGGCTTGCATGACAATCCAAAGTATTTCTGGTCGTACATTAAGCAACAGAAAAATAACACAGATATCCTTGATGCACGTAATATAAGTGACCATAAACTAACATTTTGCAAAATAGGAATTCAGTCGAAAACATGCTCTCAAAAATTTGTGACCTATAGAGATTTTAAAAGTTTTGATGAAGATGCTTTTTACAATGACTTAGTAAATATACCCTGGAATGATATATTTTATATGGCTGATATTGAGGGGAAGGTCAATTTTCTTAGCACCCATTTAACATCTTTGTTTAGGGAGCATGACCCTATTAAAACGTCTAGAGTCACTAAATCTCCTGCTCCCTGGCTTACGCCAGCACTGAGGGCACTTATGAGGGAAAGAGATAAGGCTTGTGCAAGGTATAAGCGAAATAAATCTCCAGAAAACCTTGACAACTATAAAATGTTGCGAAATCTTACACTTTATTCTGTGCGTCGTGAAAAATTGGGATATTTGGAGTTTTTGGATGGACAGAGGGATTCTGGGTCACTATGGAGGGGGCTAAGGAATTTTCAAGTTTATTCAAGTCCTAAGAAGAGTGCTTCGGTCTTGCCAGAGGCACTCCAAAATGCTGATGAAATAAACAACCACTTTTTGCGCGTCTTTCGGAAAACTTAACAACTGTGTAAACAGATCAAATTTTTACAAAAATAATAAAATTAGACCTAATCTGCTTTTTGGTTTCGGCATGGAGACCCCTGAGTCTATCTACAAATATGTATATAGTTTAAAATCAAATGCTGCCGGAAGTGATGAGATTACACTAAATATGCTTAAACTTAGTTTGCCAGTTGTTTTGCTTCATCTGACACACATCCTAAATAGTTGTCTTGAGTGTGGTTACTTTCCGGAGTGTTGGAAGGAATCCATCATATGCCCAGTTCCAAAGGTAAATAACCCTACTACAATTGCTGAACTACGTCCCATCAGCTTGTTGCCGGTCTTGTCTAAGGTTCTGGAGAGGATTGTTCACTCCCAAGTGTCTTTGTATCTTAAAACTAATGGTCTTTTGCCTGTGCATCAGTCGGGTTTTCGAGAGGGTCACAGCACATCAACGGCCATGCTAAATCTAAATGATGAAATAATTAGAGCCCTTGACAAAAAAATGGCGGTCATTTCGGTCTCACTTGATTACTCCAAGGCTTTTGATGTGCTCGATCACGATCTTCTTTGTGCAAAATTGCACTATATTGGATTTGATGATATCCCACTATTTTTCTTTCGTAACTATCTGACGGGTAGGCGGCAGAGGGTTCGTGTAAATAATGGCTATTCTGATGCTGGCAAAAAAATATCAGGTGTTCCCCAGGGATCCATCTTGGGGCCATTGTTATTTTTGATTTATACAAGTGACATATTTGAAGAGGTCTTGTACTCGCATGTACAAACGTACGCTGATGATGTGCAGCTGCTCCACCTTTTTGATCCCTCGGATCCTACTGCTGCTATGAACAATGTAAATGCGGATTTATCTGGCATATTGCTCTACTCAACGGAACATAATTTGATGATCAATCCAGATAAGACCCAGGTTCTGTTGTTTTGTCAGGAAAATCGTCAAAACCACTTGGAAAGCAATATTAAATTAAAGATTACAAATGAAAATTTACTTTTTGCAAATACGATTAAGAGCCTGGGGCTTATTATGGATGTAAATCTGAGATACAGGGAACATGTGAAGTTGCTTCTACAAAAGAGCTATGCTAAAATGAAAATGTTATATGCGAATCGTTATATACTAAATTTTAAGTTAAGAAAAAAATTGTGTGAATCATTAATCTTGTCATCATTTAATTACTGTAATATCGTTTATTATCCATGTTTAGATTTAATAACAAAAAACCGGCTTCAGTATGTGCAGAATGTCTGTTGTCGATTTGTATATAAGTTGAGAAAGTATGACCATGTCTCGCTAAAAATCAAAGAACTTAAATGGTTAAAAATTTCAAATACTGTCCAACTACACTATGTTGTGTTTATAATGAAGTTATTGAAATCATCTGTTCCTATATATCTTAAAGAAAAACTACTGTTTCGAAGTGTTATACACAGCAGAACTATTAGAAATCTTGATCTTTTAACAATGCCGCAATATCAAACTGCTTCATTTCAACGCTGTTTTACGTATATGGCTGTAAAAATTTATAACTCTCTACCTATAGCTATAAAGCAATGTCGAAGCATAAATTCAATTCGATATAGGTATCGAGAACTTCTATTGTCCCAACAGTAACCTATGGTTACTTAGTATAAGACTGAATTTTGTAAAAATTTATTTACTTAGTTAACCTCTGTGATGATAAATAGACCTACAATTATTAAGACCTACAAGTATTAAGTTAAAATTATTGAATTGTTAACACACTGTGTGTGGGAGAGGTTAGGTGGAAGAATAACCATAGGTTAAATTTCGTCTTTCTCAATTACACATTGTGTATATACTTCTGTATATGCACATTAAATAAAGACGTTATTTATTTATTTATATTCCATCAGAGGTCAGCTATGATAATGTCTCCTCGGGTGCTAAAGGTATAGCAGATGGGTTTGCGCTTTATTTTAGCTCTGTGTTTTCTGTGGTTGAAGGTATGGACTGTTGTGAGCGTGAGTGTAACAATCACTTTTGTGACGTACCTATAACTGAGCATGAGATTCGTAAAGCGATAAAAAAGTTGAAAGGGAACAAGGCCGTAGGACCAGATGGCTTTCCGGGCTATATACTTAAAGGTTGCAGTTATTCGCTGCTACACCCATTGGCGTTTCTCTTTAATCTAAGTTTCCAAACTTCTACTTACCCAACTATCTGGAGAATAAGTAAAGTCGTTCCAATATTTAAGGGCGGCAACAGACATGAGATCACTAACTACCGGCCTATTTCTATTGTGAGCGCTGTATCTAAGGTTTTCGAAATAGTTCTCTTCAATAGAACTTATGAAGAGGTAAAATTTAATGTTTCGCAATATCAACACGGCTTTCTTCCACAGAGATCCACTATGACGAATTTAATTACTTTTTGTCAATATTTGCATGAATCATTTAATAACAAACGGCAAGTTGACGTAATTTTTACAGATATGGAGAAAGCCTTTGATAAGGTGAAACATAGTATTGTTATTCAATCAATGAGCAGAATGCATGTATCAGAAAACTTAGTTAATTTAATAAGATCCTACCTTAGTGATAGGCAACAGTATGTTGAGATAAAAGGGGCAAAGTCCAGTGTATATGGTAGTACATCAGGGGTTCCACAGGGTTCTAACTTGGGACCTCTTTTGTTTCTGATTGCAATTAATGGACTGTGTCAGGTTGCGAGACACGCTCGGACATTGTCATTTGCTGACGACTTCAAGTTATTTTTGGAAATCTTGACAGAGGATGATTGTGATTTCTTGCAACATGATTTGAATGGTGTTGTCGAATGGTGTGCTGACAATGGCTTTATTTTAAACGGTAAAAAATGCACCACAATGACGTTTTCCCTGAATAAGAATCCAATTATTAGCAGATATAGCATTAATGGAACAGTTTTAGAACAGACTTCTAGTCATAAAGACCTAGGAGTTATTTTCGATGGTTCTTTATCATTCACGGGTCACATTGTTGAAAAGATTAATGATGCTCATAGGGTGATGGGGTTCGTCGTCAGATCCGCCAAACGGTTCAGCGTGGATGTTTGCTTTCGACTGTTTGACAGTCTGGTATTACCTAGACTGGAATATGGAAGTATAATCTGGTCGCCCCATTATGAAGTCTGGTCGAAATCAATAGAGAGGGTCCAGAGAAAATTTTTAAAATATATGTTCTTGAAACAGTACGGTTATTATCCTGTGCAGGGATATGACCAGTATGCTTTGTTAAGTTTATTTAATAGATTGACACTGGAAAATAGGCGAATTAAAATTTGCTTAATGTTTTTGTATAAACTTCTCAACAATCGCATAGACTCCATGGACATCTTATCACAGTTGCCATTTTCAGTTAATCGTGTCAGCACTAGACAGAGGAAAACATTTTATTTAGATTTTCCGAGAATCAACGTATATAAAAATTCTCCTATTTATCGTATGTGTGATATCTTTAACACCTATGCTAGTGACATAGATGTAACAGTTACCAATTTAGAAGGCTTTGCAAGAATTGTAGAACAAAAGTTGCTTGCTGCCACTGAACTATATACATGGAATAACAATACCCTTTCTTCTTTACTGAAAAAGTGGCAAATTTACGAGCAATAAAGTTAACAAAAATCATAGTAGTCTCTGACAAAATAAGCAGCGTATAAGCCTGCGCAATAGCAAGGATCTGTTGAAATAAGTTCAGACGTGACGTCTTGGCTTTGGCTCTTTATATGAAATTAAGTAAATGACGAAGAAAGAATAATAACCGATGACGCGTACTCGATCAGTATGAAACTTCTGCACTGCGTGTATGTGCGTCCTTTTTTAATGCACAAGCACCAATATATTCGTGTGCTTTTGTGCCGCACTTTTATATTTTGAATCAGTTATTGACGACGAAACGTTTAAGAAACGTGGAACGTCTAGCTTGCACTAGTTCAGTGGGACAGGGCAGTAATTGCTGTTTGCGACGTTTGCTGTTTGCTATAATCTTAGCTATAATTATTGCCATTTTTGTATATCCTTATTCGTTTGTGTTTCGGTTTCGTTTGGAAATTGGAAAGTTTTATAGTTAAATAGTTTGTCGTTTAGTAATTGCTGTTTGCATTTGCTGTAATTGCCATTTTTGTATATTCGTATTCGTTTGTGTTTCGGTTTCGTTTGGAAAGTTTTATAGTTAAGTTAGTTTTGATAGTTTAGGTATAATGTCTAAATGTAGCGTTTTGTTTGGCCGTAATTACGGCATAAAACATGCTGCTGGTGTTGGTTATTTTCGGTAAGTAAAGTTTATTTAATATTGCATTTTGTAGTCCGTGTTAATCTATTCTTTTCACATACATAACGCAAACTTTTTTGCTCTTTCCTTCAAACCACTACCCTCTTAACTATTCAATTTTTAACGAATATTTTGCGACTTTATTTTAGAGTACTTAACTAGGAATCTGCTTTCCATTTTCGCCAACAATTTTTGTAAAGCTAACCACATCAAACTATTCTCAAGCCATACTGTGGTTAGGAGTAGAAAAATTCGCCTATAGGTACCCAGTACTCAACCTAGTTTCATTTCACTCTGTTACAACGTTACATGAGCACTTGGTAAAAGGTCCTTACTCGAGTAGGACTCGGGTTCAAGTAAAATTTTTTAATACCTACTTAACCTACACCCCATTTATTTTAGAATCACTGAGTCAACTTAGTATCACTGGGGCGCAGACACCCATAGAGGTTGCTGAATACTTTAAAGTAGTTTCAGAGAAAGCACTTAATACCACAAAAAGCAAATATTTAGGTACCTACTTTAAAATTTGCATATTAAGTAATGCATACAATTCTACTTAATTTCTGCATTTTCAATTATTTTTATTCTCAAAAATTCAGGCTCGAGTGAACCTGTGTTTTTTTTTGTATTGGTATATTGTATATTTCTCCGGAGGGATGTTGGAGGGGGTGTCTCACTCTGATAGAAATTTGTACATATAACACCAAGATTGTCACCACTGTCATGTATATTTCAACAAAATGCCAGTGACTGCCAAACCAAATTGTACATGTACTGCCTATTAGTGAGACACCCTTAGATTTCTACAGCCTTCGATAGGGTTTGCTTTTCATTACTTAAAACTAAACTGCTTCCTTGGACATAAAATTCATTGAGATCAGTGGTAATACAATGCTATTTTGCGAGGGGTGTATCAATAATGGGCATTACATGTACATTTTGGTTCGGCAGTCTGATTGCAGTCGCCAGTAGTCTGCTGACAGTCTGTTTATATATATGGCAGTCATATGCAATCTTGGCATTACATGTACAAATTTGTATCAGAGTGAGACACCCCTCGCTATTTTACAAAACCTATCTAAGTACATATTTAAAAAAATATATAAGTATCTCTCTTACAATAATATGGAATCAATATTTACTTCTAACCTTCTTACAGGCTGACTGAAAACAGAGCTCCTGATTGGCTAGATGCTCTAGGCATAGATTCAGAAAGTGGAATAAAGCATTTTGTGCTGTGTAGTGATCATTTTTTAAAAGAAGATATTACAATCTCACCTCGAGGGAAAATGATCTTGAAGCCAGGTGCAATTCCTAAAATTAATCTGCCACCAAATGTGGAGCACCATAGGCGTTTGATTCAAGGAAGAAAAAAAGCTAACAACAAAGTTAGTATTATTCCAATACATATTTTTAATAGTACTAACAAGAAGATTGTTAATTTTTAACTATGTTACAGTTTGGTAGTGGATGAACCTCAGGATGACCCATCTGAAACAATGGTTATAGACGAGCCCCTCCAGGGACCCTCCCAAGAACCAGATTTATCGGAGATACCATCAAATATTCTAGGAGAGCATGCCCTTGAACTCGAAATTGGTACCCGTACTCTTTCAAGTATTAGGTAATAATTTTCATATACTTTATTATTATTATTATTATGTTGTATAATAAAAGTTCTCCATTCTTCCGGTTTTCTGTCACAGATAATGATTCCTAATCAAAAATATGAAAAAGAAAGTTTTATACCCAGTTTCATCTTTTTTCCATTTATTTGGTTTTTAATAGATTCATATTAATTTTTTGATCATTTTTTTTTAAATTAATATCTGTGGCAAAAAAAAACGAAAAAATGGCGGCCTTTTAAATGTTCGTAGGCTACAAACAATTCAACATATTCACTGCCCAAAGGCTCGTCAAACAGCCTGTATAGCATTGTTTTCAAAATATTGTTCATTATTGATTTCAAAAAGCACTAAAATAACAGTAAGTTGATATTGTTTTCTTTTCAAACACTTAGTAAGTTCATTTGGCACAAATTAGACAAAAATAAGATTTGGAAAAAATTCTATGCCCTATTGTTAGTATGTATTTTGACTTAATAAGATTCACTGCATTGATCTACATTATTATTAGTTCCAGTACAATAACCGTATCTTCTGATGTGGCACATACACTATGGGATGGACAGAACCTATATAGATTACTATGTGTCCTTCAAATCTGCTGCCTTATTATATTACAAAGAACCTTGGAAATTTTTTTCTGAAGATCTAAAACCTTAGGGTCCATTAAAGAGAAAATTGGTCGACATATGGGGATCCTTCAGTTCTGCGGACAGTACTGGTCTTAAAGGATCACAAAAAAAAAGAAGGAAACATCTTAGAGAAGATCACTCCTACTGGTAAGCTATTAAAACAAAAACAATGATAAATTGGTTTTTGATATAATCATTATGCCATCAAATCCATCTGTATCATTTGCCAGTACCTAAGATTAAAACCCAATTTATTATTACTGTTTGTTATGTTAGTCAACATTTTTTTTTTGGCTTTTTCATGATCCTATGGTCTTATAAAAAAATTACATCAGACTGCTTACCCAAGTAACAATTTAAATGCTAGTTAGATTTATATCAGCTTTAAAATAGTTTTAAAATGGTCCGTAGAAGTACTGGGGTTTTATGAAATCCTTCAAACATGCTAACAAATCTTAAAGTCCATTTATTCTTAAAAATAAGTTTTGAAGCAGCGTTGGCAGCAATAATATTAAGTATACATGGACTTGAGACCGGGTACCCTTGTGCTAGCTTTAACGAGGCTTTTGTGTTATCAATCTTAAAACTTGTTGATCTTCTGGAGGGTTTAAAGTCTGTTTAGGTGTAAAATAATATATCTTAAAACTATAGCTTTAAGTTGGATTTAAAAGATATTCTTGAAGCACTTCATAAAACTTGCAGTTTTATAAGATAACAATAAAGCTCAAGTCTTAGATTGGCTCCTTAAAAGACTGTATTAGGATTACTGGGAACATATATTGCTTCATAAGGGCCATGTAATCTTTACAAAATCCTATTGAACTTTTCTATTGCTTTCTTAAACCATTACTTTTTTTACTCCCACCGCCTAGAGTATTTTTAAAACGGCCATCTTGTCCTTCACACTATCTGTCGTGATTCAGTAGCGGTGTTCAATATAATTTCCTAAAAATTGCAAATATTTCACATAAATACAAGTTAAAAAAAGTGGTAATTTAAAAAAAAGTAAAGTTGCAATCTTTAAAGATACTAAACGAAAATGCAGATCTACATAAAACTGGACAAAGTTTGAGGTTATGATGATTTAATTGGGTGCGGAAAACTTGATCGCAGCGCTAGAAGACTTATGCGACATCGTGATAAGGCCAAGCAGTTTTATGAGCAGGCAACCTTGGTCAAGACTAATAAGCTTTACTTTTAGGAACAGTTAAGAGGCAACAGATTAATTACAGTAAATAAAATGTTATGGCAAAGCTAATAGGATTTATGCCTTCTTTCTAAGAAACATTGAGCTTTTAAATGATAAGCCATATTTTTTACAAACAACACAGGCCTCCATATTGGAACTATTTTAGCGAGGTAATATTATTCAATAATTTTATCAAAATCTCGCAGTTCTTCCCTAAAAAAATAAAATGATATTAACAGTAATACAATATAAGATTACAAGCAAACATTTTTATATTTGTTTATACTAATTAAACCGTTTAAGAATTAGTCGGTAATAATTTAATTATTTAAAAAAAGCAGTAAATTTAAGGTGCTTTAATTTTTTTGAGGTATCTTTCCATACTTCATGGAAAAAGCCGACTGCGTTATAATTTTTGTTCCTATTTCGGCAAATTTATGAGACTTTGGCATTGCATTTCCTCCATGTTTATTCATAGGAGTTGGAATGCATCACCGACTAGACGACATCACATGACGGACATTTGTTTGATGTAAATGGTTTACAGGTTATGATAATAATATCTGAAGATATTATAAATCTCAGAGTTCTTAAACTCATCCTAATCTTAGATCACTATAAATTCTATGGTTTTAAATGGCACTTGTTAAAAGTTTTATAATTACCTTGAAGGTAATGATAAGAGAATCTATTTAATGCAAGTTGGTTTTAAACAAGCTTTAAGATTTGGTCTTGAGACCGTCATAGGAGTGGGCTCTTTTGCTGTAAAAAGGCCTTTATCTTACCTTCAAGAGGTCTAGAGCAAAAGGTTTCAAGTGAGTCTAATTCATTGGGCTGTAACAACGTCTTGAAAACCATATTAAAGCTTCTTTTGTTACTTGGGTAATCTGGTAGAAACTAGCTTTTGTTAGCGCTAAAAATTTTTTTATAATATTTAATCTTCAAATTTGCTTAAATTCTGCGTTCTTTTAAAGGCTCCGCTGTTTATATAAAGTAATTTTTGTTACAGCCTATCACCCCGTCGTTTATACACACAAACACAAAAGACAACAGAAGAAAATCGGCAGTTCCGTTTAAAATTGTACAGTTCAAAAAGGAAAGTAACAAGACTTCAAAAAAAGTCAGTAGTCTTCAACAGATCACTAAAGAATTACATAACAAAAGATTGATTTCCAGTGATGCTTTAGGGAGCTTAACGAAATCAATCTCTGGAATTCCATTAGCAATTTTGAGAAGATGCATGCAGAATATCCAAAACACTGATAAAAACAAGAAGCAAACTAGGACACAATTTCCTAAAGAACTCAGGAGTTTGCACTGACTTTACAATTATATTCCACTAAGGCCTATGAATATGTTTGCAAAACTTTTTGTCTAGCTTTGCCTTCATGTTCGATCATTAGAACATCATCATTAGAACATGGCTTAGTTGACGGCGCGGTTTTTTTTTTAAAGGACAGTCTGACAATTTACCACTACTGGATATGTTTATAGTGGCGTCTTATATAAAAAAAATGCCGAAAGCTTTTCTCTTGCTGAGGTTCGCGGCGTTAAAACTAACAGGAAGGTTTATAGAAAAACTAGTTAATGAGTATGTGAATTCCTATGGCTACTGTACTGCCTTCACTGACATTTTAAGATAATATGTCAGTGACTGCCTTTCAATCGAACGAGCGGCGTGACGTCATGTGTCACACGTCCCCTATTATTAAGGATTAGTTTATCCTCAGAATTGTTTGCCTTTTGTCTTAAACTCTGTGATATTGGTATTACTTTTATTATTATGCTATACGTTGTGTACCATACGTTACCAATTTTGTTATTTGATAATAAATGTATCAATTTATACTATTTTTTTGATTTCAATCAAATTCGGAAATTTCCAGGTAGGTATAGAATCATTACATATTGATTTTAATTATGAAATAACAAAAAACTGATCTTCAATTTTAATAAATCACTTAAAGTCTGTCCATCCTTTTAGAATGACTGAGATGCTGTCAGTGTCATGTTATCCTACAAGCATCCATATAGAGATTCTTGAAATTGAGAAAATGATTGGTTAGAAATAATTATGTAATACTTAATCCAATTGCGAGCCCTTTTTAAGCACAAATGAAACGCGCTGTAGGCAAGCATCATCTGTTCTAAAATGTTTAATTGACACTGATAACGTGCTCAAAAAAATCAAATAAACTGCTATAATCCCACATGGTGGCCTATGTGCACAACAGCCGCTGGCCGCTCACCATTTTTCATTCTGACTGTTATAATATATTACCAATTTCTCTAATAATTTCACCAAATTTTTAAACCAACATTTGCTTTACCTTTATTGCATTTAAAACTAAATTTGATGTATGTCAGGCATTCAAATAAACACGGAGTATAGCTTTTCCACCCTTGATAGATCCGCAATTCGAAGCAAAATCGTAATTTTCTTAGCCGTCTCTAAGTTGCTTTTATTTGTAGTGTCACTTACATATTATGTCAAAAATATTGTTATTCAACTCAATGTGATCGCTATTAACATATTCATTATTATTTTCATGACTTCACAGATATTTCAGATGAGAACGGCATAAATTTTCTAACTAGCCTAGTAAATCAAAATTCCTAAGTACGGATCTGTGCTACTCCCCTCTGCTTTAAAATCGCTTGTCGTATTGCGCAGACTCCGCGGCTGCTTGTTTTGTTTACATTTTTCGGTCGTAAATTTGCCATGCTGTCAAGCTTATTGTTATTCCAGAGTATATAGTTCAGTGCTTGCTGCTCAGACTCGGCGGATGATAGTTGGATAGTGTGAGTGTATTTTCGGATTTTTACTTCTGTGTGGTGGAAGTTTCGAGTGGTGTTATTTTATGTTATTTTATTTTAGTTAGAATATGTGGTATCTGTAAATGGCATTGCTGTAGATACTGTATTGAATAAATAAATAAATAAATAAATAAAATAATAGTAATACCTTTAAAGCCGGTTTACAATTTAATTTTTCTTCAAACGTCAGTAAAACCGTCATTACTCTACTGTGTAGGCGGCCGTGAAGTTTCGTTTTTCCTCCGCCGGAGCTTT
>MU184126.1:0-49191 GCA_016904865.1 Pissodes strobi | reverse complement strand
CTTTTAAATGTTCGTAGGCTACAAACAATTCAACATATTCACTGCCCAAAGGCTCGTCAAACAGCCTGTATAGCATTGTTTTCAAAATATTGTTCATTATTGATTTCAAAAAGCACTAAAATAACAGTAAGTTGATATTGTTTTCTTTTCAAACACTTAGTAAGTTCATTTGGCACAAATTAGACAAAAATAAGATTTGGAAAAAATTCTATGCCCTATTGTTAGTATGTATTTTGACTTAATAAGATTCACTGCATTGATCTACATTATTATTAGTTCCAGTACAATAACCGTATCTTCTGATGTGGCACATACACTATGGGATGGACAGAACCTATATAGATTACTATGTGTCCTTCAAATCTGCTGCCTTATTATATTACAAAGAACCTTGGAAATTTTTTTCTGAAGATCTAAAACCTTAGGGTCCATTAAAGAGAAAATTGGTCGACATATGGGGATCCTTCAGTTCTGCGGACAGTACTGGTCTTAAAGGATCACAAAAAAAAAGAAGGAAACATCTTAGAGAAGATCACTCCTACTGGTAAGCTATTAAAACAAAAACAATGATAAATTGGTTTTTGATATAATCATTATGCCATCAAATCCATCTGTATCATTTGCCAGTACCTAAGATTAAAACCCAATTTATTATTACTGTTTGTTATGTTAGTCAACATTTTTTTTTTGGCTTTTTCATGATCCTATGGTCTTATAAAAAAATTACATCAGACTGCTTACCCAAGTAACAATTTAAATGCTAGTTAGATTTATATCAGCTTTAAAATAGTTTTAAAATGGTCCGTAGAAGTACTGGGGTTTTATGAAATCCTTCAAACATGCTAACAAATCTTAAAGTCCATTTATTCTTAAAAATAAGTTTTGAAGCAGCGTTGGCAGCAATAATATTAAGTATACATGGACTTGAGACCGGGTACCCTTGTGCTAGCTTTAACGAGGCTTTTGTGTTATCAATCTTAAAACTTGTTGATCTTCTGGAGGGTTTAAAGTCTGTTTAGGTGTAAAATAATATATCTTAAAACTATAGCTTTAAGTTGGATTTAAAAGATATTCTTGAAGCACTTCATAAAACTTGCAGTTTTATAAGATAACAATAAAGCTCAAGTCTTAGATTGGCTCCTTAAAAGACTGTATTAGGATTACTGGGAACATATATTGCTTCATAAGGGCCATGTAATCTTTACAAAATCCTATTGAACTTTTCTATTGCTTTCTTAAACCATTACTTTTTTTACTCCCACCGCCTAGAGTATTTTTAAAACGGCCATCTTGTCCTTCACACTATCTGTCGTGATTCAGTAGCGGTGTTCAATATAATTTCCTAAAAATTGCAAATATTTCACATAAATACAAGTTAAAAAAAGTGGTAATTTAAAAAAAAGTAAAGTTGCAATCTTTAAAGATACTAAACGAAAATGCAGATCTACATAAAACTGGACAAAGTTTGAGGTTATGATGATTTAATTGGGTGCGGAAAACTTGATCGCAGCGCTAGAAGACTTATGCGACATCGTGATAAGGCCAAGCAGTTTTATGAGCAGGCAACCTTGGTCAAGACTAATAAGCTTTACTTTTAGGAACAGTTAAGAGGCAACAGATTAATTACAGTAAATAAAATGTTATGGCAAAGCTAATAGGATTTATGCCTTCTTTCTAAGAAACATTGAGCTTTTAAATGATAAGCCATATTTTTTACAAACAACACAGGCCTCCATATTGGAACTATTTTAGCGAGGTAATATTATTCAATAATTTTATCAAAATCTCGCAGTTCTTCCCTAAAAAAATAAAATGATATTAACAGTAATACAATATAAGATTACAAGCAAACATTTTTATATTTGTTTATACTAATTAAACCGTTTAAGAATTAGTCGGTAATAATTTAATTATTTAAAAAAAGCAGTAAATTTAAGGTGCTTTAATTTTTTTGAGGTATCTTTCCATACTTCATGGAAAAAGCCGACTGCGTTATAATTTTTGTTCCTATTTCGGCAAATTTATGAGACTTTGGCATTGCATTTCCTCCATGTTTATTCATAGGAGTTGGAATGCATCACCGACTAGACGACATCACATGACGGACATTTGTTTGATGTAAATGGTTTACAGGTTATGATAATAATATCTGAAGATATTATAAATCTCAGAGTTCTTAAACTCATCCTAATCTTAGATCACTATAAATTCTATGGTTTTAAATGGCACTTGTTAAAAGTTTTATAATTACCTTGAAGGTAATGATAAGAGAATCTATTTAATGCAAGTTGGTTTTAAACAAGCTTTAAGATTTGGTCTTGAGACCGTCATAGGAGTGGGCTCTTTTGCTGTAAAAAGGCCTTTATCTTACCTTCAAGAGGTCTAGAGCAAAAGGTTTCAAGTGAGTCTAATTCATTGGGCTGTAACAACGTCTTGAAAACCATATTAAAGCTTCTTTTGTTACTTGGGTAATCTGGTAGAAACTAGCTTTTGTTAGCGCTAAAAATTTTTTTATAATATTTAATCTTCAAATTTGCTTAAATTCTGCGTTCTTTTAAAGGCTCCGCTGTTTATATAAAGTAATTTTTGTTACAGCCTATCACCCCGTCGTTTATACACACAAACACAAAAGACAACAGAAGAAAATCGGCAGTTCCGTTTAAAATTGTACAGTTCAAAAAGGAAAGTAACAAGACTTCAAAAAAAGTCAGTAGTCTTCAACAGATCACTAAAGAATTACATAACAAAAGATTGATTTCCAGTGATGCTTTAGGGAGCTTAACGAAATCAATCTCTGGAATTCCATTAGCAATTTTGAGAAGATGCATGCAGAATATCCAAAACACTGATAAAAACAAGAAGCAAACTAGGACACAATTTCCTAAAGAACTCAGGAGTTTGCACTGACTTTACAATTATATTCCACTAAGGCCTATGAATATGTTTGCAAAACTTTTTGTCTAGCTTTGCCTTCATGTTCGATCATTAGAACATCATCATTAGAACATGGCTTAGTTGACGGCGCGGTTTTTTTTTTAAAGGACAGTCTGACAATTTACCACTACTGGATATGTTTATAGTGGCGTCTTATATAAAAAAAATGCCGAAAGCTTTTCTCTTGCTGAGGTTCGCGGCGTTAAAACTAACAGGAAGGTTTATAGAAAAACTAGTTAATGAGTATGTGAATTCCTATGGCTACTGTACTGCCTTCACTGACATTTTAAGATAATATGTCAGTGACTGCCTTTCAATCGAACGAGCGGCGTGACGTCATGTGTCACACGTCCCCTATTATTAAGGATTAGTTTATCCTCAGAATTGTTTGCCTTTTGTCTTAAACTCTGTGATATTGGTATTACTTTTATTATTATGCTATACGTTGTGTACCATACGTTACCAATTTTGTTATTTGATAATAAATGTATCAATTTATACTATTTTTTTGATTTCAATCAAATTCGGAAATTTCCAGGTAGGTATAGAATCATTACATATTGATTTTAATTATGAAATAACAAAAAACTGATCTTCAATTTTAATAAATCACTTAAAGTCTGTCCATCCTTTTAGAATGACTGAGATGCTGTCAGTGTCATGTTATCCTACAAGCATCCATATAGAGATTCTTGAAATTGAGAAAATGATTGGTTAGAAATAATTATGTAATACTTAATCCAATTGCGAGCCCTTTTTAAGCACAAATGAAACGCGCTGTAGGCAAGCATCATCTGTTCTAAAATGTTTAATTGACACTGATAACGTGCTCAAAAAAATCAAATAAACTGCTATAATCCCACATGGTGGCCTATGTGCACAACAGCCGCTGGCCGCTCACCATTTTTCATTCTGACTGTTATAATATATTACCAATTTCTCTAATAATTTCACCAAATTTTTAAACCAACATTTGCTTTACCTTTATTGCATTTAAAACTAAATTTGATGTATGTCAGGCATTCAAATAAACACGGAGTATAGCTTTTCCACCCTTGATAGATCCGCAATTCGAAGCAAAATCGTAATTTTCTTAGCCGTCTCTAAGTTGCTTTTATTTGTAGTGTCACTTACATATTATGTCAAAAATATTGTTATTCAACTCAATGTGATCGCTATTAACATATTCATTATTATTTTCATGACTTCACAGATATTTCAGATGAGAACGGCATAAATTTTCTAACTAGCCTAGTAAATCAAAATTCCTAAGTACGGATCTGTGCTACTCCCCTCTGCTTTAAAATCGCTTGTCGTATTGCGCAGACTCCGCGGCTGCTTGTTTTGTTTACATTTTTCGGTCGTAAATTTGCCATGCTGTCAAGCTTATTGTTATTCCAGAGTATATAGTTCAGTGCTTGCTGCTCAGACTCGGCGGATGATAGTTGGATAGTGTGAGTGTATTTTCGGATTTTTACTTCTGTGTGGTGGAAGTTTCGAGTGGTGTTATTTTATGTTATTTTATTTTAGTTAGAATATGTGGTATCTGTAAATGGCATTGCTGTAGATACTGTATTGAATAAATAAATAAATAAATAAATAAAATAATAGTAATACCTTTAAAGCCGGTTTACAATTTAATTTTTCTTCAAACGTCAGTAAAACCGTCATTACTCTACTGTGTAGGCGGCCGTGAAGTTTCGTTTTTCCTCCGCCGGAGCTTTACTTTTCACTTTTCCGCCGGCGGAGGTAAAAGTGTTGTCATAGCAACATAGATACCAATACAAACAGACAACAAAATAAGCGCCAACAACTCAATATTTATTAAACTACAATTTGTATTTATCACTCAATTTGTGACTGCATTTCTAAAAATCACTAATTTAGGAACAAATTGGTTATTATTTAATCAAACTTACTCAATAACTGCTTATCAATACGGAATTAAAACGCAATCGAAGATGCAATCTTAACAAATTAATTATTGTTGACAGTGTCCACTGACAGCTTTATGTTACATTATTTACCGACACCGGTCTAAGCAAGGCCACCTACGACCGTGGTCTAAGCCGCCTTGCGAACCCATTTATCTTTAATAATAATTAGATATTATTACTATTAAAAAGAGATGTTTTTGCATTAATTTGTCGACATTTGAAGAAAAAACAGCATATTTTATTTGGAGGAAAAGTTACTTTTCATGGCTTGCTCTCTATTACCAGCCTCACTCCGTTCGGCTGTTAAACACGAGCGCGCCATGAAAAGTATCACTTTTCCTCCATATAAAATAATATACTATTTAACGCGGTCGAACCGAAGGTGGTGTACGAAAATGTTTATGGAATCAATTCAAATGCGGCTGGATGCGATAGCCTAACACTCTTTATGATAAAGCTTAGTCTTCCGGCTATCTTGAATCATCTGACTCACATATTGAATTGTTATTTAGAAGTTGGACACTTTCCAGATAGTTGGAAAAAATCTATAGTTTTTCCTATACCAAAAATTGCAAGTCCATCCGATGTGACTGAATTGCGCCCCATAAGTCTGTTACCAGTACTTTCTAAAGTGCTGGAAAAAGTTATATATACCCAGATTACACAATATTTAAAAATTAATGAATTGTTTCCTGTGCACCAATCGGGCTTCAGAACGGGTCACAGCACTACCACCGCCCTATTTAATTTGACGGATGAGGTGTTCAGGGCTTTGGATAAAAATATGGCAGTAATATCGGTTTCATTAGACTATTCAAAGGCATTTGACATGCTTGACCACGAATTGCTCTGTGCCAAGCTGAAGTTCCTGGGCTTTGATCCGCTCTCTGTTCGGTTTTTTAGGAGCTACTTATTTGGTAGACGGCGGTGTGTGAGAGTTGGTAGTGACTATTCCTCTGTGGAAGATATTGTGTCTGGCGTCCCGCAAGGATCGGTTGTTGGGCCACTTTTATTTTTAATTTATATATTTGATATCTTTGAAGTGGTCGTCGGCTCTCACGTACAGTGCTATGCTGATGACACGCAATTGTTATTCTGCTTTGACCCTTTCAGGGCTGATGAAGCGGAAGATCTCTTAAATCAAGACCTGCACTCAATTTATGAATATTCAAAGGAACATAATCTTAAAATAAATCCTAATAAAACTGAAGTTTTATTATTCTGTGCAGAGAAACGACGACAAATATTGCAGGCAAGACTGAGATTGGTATTGGGTCATGCAAATTTGAGTTTTTCATGTTGCGCAAAGAATCTAGGCATTTATATTGATACCACCTTAAGATTTAAGGAACATGTTAAAAAATTACTTCAGAAAAGTTACTTAAAGATGAAGGTTCTTTATGCAAATAGGTTTATTTTAAACTTTAAAATTAGAAAAAAGCTTTGCGAATCGTTGATTTTACCCATATATCATTACTGCAATGTAGTGTTTTATCCCTGTCTGGATTTGGCTACGAAAAATCGTTTGCAGATTGCACAAAACACCTGTTGTCGATTCATTTATAAACTTAGGAAATTTGATCACATATCGGATAAAAGAAAAGAGCTTAGGTGGCCAAATATATGCAACACCGTTAAATTACATTCTGCAATGTTTTTGACTAGAATACTGAACACTAACTCGCCAATATACTTACGGGAAAAGCTCATTTTCCGCACAGCAATTCACGGCCGTGAGCTGCGCAATCGAGGTCTACTTACTATGCCCCAACATCAATCAGCAATGTTTCAACGTAGCTTTACTTATAATGCAGTGCTTTTGTATAACTCTTTGGATCCAGACCTAAAGAACTGTACTGTATCAGTTTTACGATCAAACTATAAAACTCAGCTGCTACAATTGCAGAATGATTAGGGGGTTATAAATGATAATCTATTGTATTTTGTTGTTTTGTTAATTGTTTTCTTTTTATTTTCTTATTTAACCAAAATTATATTATAAGGCTCATGTTCAGGATGGAAATGGTTAAGTGTAAGAATAGCCTCAGGCTAAACTTCGCCATTTTTATTCGTTGCATATATATGTAATTATATGTAATTTTATGTTACATATGTGCATATTTAATAAAGACGATATTTATTTATATTTATTTATTTATTTTTTTAAAATAGATACCTATATACGTAATATTAAAACTAGTATAAAAATCCATAAAGTTAACAAAGAGATTATTCTCTATAATATTATTTTCACTAACAATTACATCTTACGGTAGTTTTTATACTGAAATGTTCAGTCTATTAGCTAAAAAAAAACAATTAAGTAAAACACTACGTGTAATAGAAAATAAAAACATACATACAAACATACATACGATTATTCATTCACATACACATACATACACAATTATAAAATTTCAAATCTCAATATATAAAACTCCAGTAAAATATGTACTAGGAAAAACCCATGAGTTCAAAATAATTGGACAAACAAGACATTTCGAAAATCAGGTACAGCTATTTAAATTTTCATACATTTCGTTAAGTGAAAAGAAAGCGTTCTGCAAAAGAAATTTTTTTTTAAATGAGTCTTAAGTTGTTTAGTTGGCAGAAGCCTAACGCCATCTGGAAGTAAGTTGAATAGTCTTATTCCATGGTACCTAACACCCGTCTGACTCCTTGTCAGTCTAGTATAAGTGGTCAATAGGTTGTGTCTGTGCCTGGTTGCATGGTCATGTTGTTCTGCATGTGACCCATATTGATGATTATGGTTTTTAATATACATTATACACTCTAAAGCATATAAGCATGGTAATGTTAGAATACCCAGCTGAATGAAAACATGCTTTGTCTCATCTCTGTAGCACAAGCCTCCGACCACCCTGACAGCTCTGCGCTGCAGACCAATCAAGCGATGACAGACAGGTGATTGACCCCACGTCACAATTGCATAACTAAGCCTTGAATGGAATAGAGTAAAATATGCCATTCTTAGTATGTGTGTACTAAGTTTGTCCGCTAATTGTCTAAGGGCAAATATACTTCCACAGAGCAATCTTCTCATAGCCTCACCATGTTTGTCCCATCTCATCCCAGGATCGAGAGTCACACCCAGATATTTAATGGATTGAGGATTAGACTGGAGCCCTCCAAGGTCGCGGGTAGACGACACCATGATTTCAGTTTTAGATCTGTTTAAGGCCAGTCGATTTTCAGCAAAACATTCCTCTGCCTTCAACTGCGCCCCAGTAATGCTCTGTCTCAGATTCTCCAGGTATTCATCAGCCACATAAATCACAGTGTCATCGGCATAGTAGGTGCTTTTGGTGGTATCAAGAAAGTGCTACATATCGCTCAAAAAGATGAGGAAGAGAATGGGGCCCAATATGGAACCTTGTGGGACCCCAACACCTATATCCAGCACCTCAGATCGTTCACCGTTCAACAACACTGATTGTTTTCGATTGCAAAGATATGATGCAATCAGTTTTAGACATGGCTGGCCAAAACCCAGTTTTTCCATTTTAGCAAGAAGTAGATCATGAGGGACACAGTCAAATGCCTTACTCAAGTCGCAGAAGATGGCCGCTGAATAGAGACCCTCTTCAAAGCATTGTAGTGTGTACTCGATATATTTCAATATGGCATCTGTAGTACTTAGATTTTGTAAGAAACCAAACTGGTTCTTGTTAATGACATTATTTCATTCTAGATATTCACATAGTTGAATTTTTATGGCTTTCTCGTAGATCTTGGAGACTACAGGCAGTATTGATATAGGCCTGTAATTTGATACATCTTCTCTATTTCATGGGGGCACACTTATACTTATTAAGAAGAGATGTAACGAATGTTTGAGCGAATTCGTTTCCTTTGATAAATTTGATTACCTGCGTGAAGAATTTATATTCGAGTTCTCTCTGGCATTTTGTAAACGAAGTAACTTATATATACTCTGCTTATATCGATCGCGAACAGCTTGTCTTAATACATTCATGCAAAAATTGGATATAATGTTGTCTCAGCTACCAGTAAACTGTAAATTAGTTCTTGCTGGTGACTTGAATGTTAACTACTGTGATAGATCTCCTGGTTCCATTTTCATGTCAAATCTTTTGTCTTCCTATGCCTTGGTGATGCATGTTAGCGCTCCTACACGTATAACCCATAGTTCCAGTACATTGCTTGATTATGTGTGTTCAAATATCCACTGTTTGTCATGTGAGGTAATGAGTGCGGGGCTCTCGGATCATGAGGCTATAATTGGCGAATTTTCATATTTAACAAGCAAAATGAGCTCTTCTCAGCGAGAGTTTAGGCGAATATTTAGCACTGGAAATCTCAACAACTTTCACAGATTTTGTTTGGAGGTCAATTGGCAGGGAATAGTTCGGTCTCCGGAGCCGTTTTCTACATTCCATGTTGTTCTTTCGGATGTTTTCAATAGGGCGTTTCCATTAAGACAAGTAAGGACACAAGTGGGAAAAAAACCTTGGCTCACACCTGGCCTCCGACGATCAGGGGCAAACTTACGTAGTCTTAATTACCTACGGAAGTATCTTTATAGTGAAAGTTTTATCACTTACTGTAATAGATATAGATCTATCTATCGCAAGCTTATACAACACAGAAAGAATTGTTACTACGGGCGACGAATATCATCGGCTTCAAACAAGTCTAAAGAAAGAGAGTGGAGAGTTTTTTTGGACAATTCTTGGTATTCCTTTCACTAGTCGCACCTGGATATTCCGCTCACCCTGCTCACGTCTCACTTTAAGGTCCTCCCTAGCAGTCCTCTCGAGCTCCCTTTGTTTTAGGGTCAGGTCAGGACGTATGAATATGTGTTTACCTTTGAGCTTGTAGCCATTCCGTAATGTGGTTTGTACGTCAAGGGCAGAGCTTAGAACAGCTCTTATGGGGCGGGCATTTCTAGAGTTAGGTTTACCAAATCTAGTGACATTGCAAATAGTAGTAGACTGTGTACATTTCCTGTACAGAGCATACTAGTTGATCATCGTCACCTGACTCGGGAATGATCGTATAGCTCGGCTAATATGTCATTGTTTGAGGATACAGGTGTTATTGCCTCAGTTTCGGTCACTGGCACCAGCTGCAAATCAAGCGATTCCAGGTGGGTAACCCTGTTATTTAGCGAGAAAGTGGCGGCAGCAACTGTCTCTTGTACTAAGACTGGTAGGCTTGTTTCCAGTTCTTTTACGTTTCTTACCATGCATTCTTTACAGTAGAATGGAAAGGAACGCTTTGGCAGGACTATAGCCCGTATTTCAGTGGGTCCAGTTATATCAGCACATGTTTGGCATATCACCCGCTTACAGTGGTCGCAGGGGTAGCCAAAGACATCACTGCTTTTGGTCTTGGGCTCCTTAAAAATACCTGTTGTATTACAAGTGCCACAGGTTCCAGACATATTTTGAGGTTATCCACAAATATCTTTGCAATCGTCCTACTTTTTGCCGTTTTTATTAATTATGAGCGTTTGAGGGCTATTAACTGAAGGGCCCATAACAATACTTTGCTTTATTTTAGCCTTAAAAGTGTTAAAAGTTGCATTGAAAATATTTGAACTTGCTTTGTAAACAAAGAACCTAACCTGTAGTGAAATGTAGAGAAATTATTTAACTAGATTGGATGGATTTTTGCCAGAGTTAAGATTTTTGGTTTGTAACTTGTCACGTGCAGTGCATTCTGGAACAAAGTACGCCGTTTCCTTCTTCGAGGAATGCCTGTAGAAAAGAGCGTTTGCTCCCCAATTCGTCATTACCATCGAAAAACCCTACGTAGTTAGGGTTTTTTTTCGGGGAGCCATTTTTGTTGGAATCCAGTTTTATCAGGATCTATGCTGGCTGGAGCTATTGTTGCTTGGAGTTGTATATATGGAGCAAGCTATTGTTGTTTGGAGCGAGCTTTGCTTGAAGAGAGATTGAGTAGCTAACCGAGTAGCTGTCAATCGGTACGGTTGGTTGTGGTTTTTTGGTACCGACTGTAGACATAGAGGTATGGGTATAACCTCAAATGCCACTGAGAGTTTATGGTCTCAAGGTGCATAACTGTAGTCCACGTGCAGAAGGCCGTTGGTGATATCGGCGAAGACACATAAAGATAAGTTTAGGTTATCTTTGTAATCTTTTCCGGCCTAAAGTTAGTGGCGTGTCACTGATATTTTCACGGGTGTATTTTTAGCGTGTTATTGACATTTTCCAGCGTATATTAGATTGCGTGTTTTAGAGTTTTTTTCAGGGTTGTATCATATCGCGTGTTTAGTTTTCTGCATGGTACTGATATAACTATACTCGGTAATGTTTCGTTTCGGTGTAAGCATAGCTTACCTACCTATGCGAATCTAATTAACTGCTGAATCTACTAGTGTATATTAATGCTTATAGTTTTTTATATATTACATTTCTTAATCTTACAATTTGATTTATATTGCGTTAAATGATCAACATTGTCGTTCTGATTTATTGACTATTCAGTTTAAATAATTTTACATA
Source organism: Pissodes strobi (assembly GCA_016904865.1). NCBI lineage: Eukaryota > Metazoa > Arthropoda > Insecta > Coleoptera > Curculionidae > Pissodes > Pissodes strobi. The sequence continues at coordinate 37,808 of MU184126.1, read as the reverse complement.
ACGGTATTTTATAATCTGAATCAGTAAGGTTTATTCATGTACAACTGCGAGTCGTCTACCATGGTAAACGCGCACAAAGTTAGTAGCTACTATTAGACGGATAACTTTTAATTACTAGTATGATGAGACGATAGATGCCTTATGTATATTGTGATTATTGATTAATTTGTTGGACTTGGTTTGATGTTTCGTAATCATTTGATGTTATATTGTTACTCCGTTATAGCTAAAGCGTGTCTAATAATTGTTCGATCATTCTTATCTAATTCACTTCTATCATAACGCAATTTTAATTCAAATTACTGTCTATATATATTTATGAGCATATTGATTATTAGTTGTTTCCAATTGAGCTCTTTTACCTGCTTTATATTTATATTATTTTGATTATTAGAAGTAATGTGACGACACGTTACTGTCAAACCTAACGAACGCCAATAAATTTAAACCTGCACGAACGTGACCGTCTTTTATTTTGCTCCGGAATTTCTCAACCAGTCAACTGCAATTAGTAGTCGTCTAGACTTTAAATCGCCCTTGCGTAGCGGATAATCGTCGATTTTGGATCGCCCTTATGGATTCTTAAGACCGAGGATCTTCCTGTTTGGGTCTGCGGATTTGGATATTTCAAACTGGTGGCGCCCTGGTCAAGAGTAAGCAATTGACCCACTCCCACGCCGACGAGCAAGTCGGAGCACACATGTTGCGCTGGCCGCATCCTTAAGGGTAGGTATCGTCTTATTCATTATATCTCGCTAACACATGTAAAAGGGTTTTACGCGCAACATTCTTACGTTCTATAATGTGGCCCTTACTGGTAGTGGCGGATATTTAAAATAGACAGTTGTAATCTTTTATTAACTTTATTTCTGTATAGTTCAGGTCGAGAAGAACAAACGGTTGTTCTTCTCGAATATTAGACATTCTAAAATAGTAATCACACCCTTAATATAGTAAACAAATCAAGTTATTGCGTTATTAGTAAGGCTCATTAGTTGCCCTACTGCGGATAGCCCCAAGTAATTTTTCATAAATTTCTTCACAATTTATTAATTTGATTCATTACAAAGGTTTCTTAACTACAACCACTAAGCATAGGTACAGAACTTGACACTGCTGTTAAGCCGGGCAATGTTTCTGCATTGCCAGTGGCCAGCAGGTAGAGTCACCCATGGGGGGTCGCTGGTAAACCTACTTAATCACTAAGTATGCAGTACTGTTCGTTTTGATGCTAAACTTTAAATGGTCTGCCCCTTCAAAGTTATCATAATGAGATTATGCTATTTTGGAGTACATGTTGCAGAAATGGTTAATAGGATATGAGGCCTGTCCATTTGGCTTTGCTCAACCTGCTCGGAAACTCAAAGAAATCAGCTTGGAGCAGAACACGAAATGCCATAACTACTCCAAGCAGATATTTCCTGCTCGGACGACTTCCTAGCTTGTTACCCCAAACGAACGCGCTTTTTGTTAACCCAGCACGTGGATAGGATATTTTATATATAGGGATATTTTTCTCAAAAAAGACCACGATGCCTTTCAAAATTTAAAAAGTGGGGTTATATTATTATTTTATATTCCGCGGTTTTGGTTATTATCTGTCATCTTTCTGCCTTTGCTCTAACTGCTCCACCTCCAGACTAGGTGCAAGTAGAGCATGATCTAACTGATCTCGAGCACAGTGCTCCATCCCAAGCGAACAAAAAAATATCAGCTGCTGGAGCCAAATGCACATCGATCACCTGCTCCAAGCCGCTTAGAGTAGTGAGAGCAGACCAAATGAACAGGCTAATGGTTATGTAGGGAAAACTACAGGAAAAACCCTACTTCAACTGTTCTTATGAACAGGGCGTCATAAAGCTAAGATTTATATTTACAATATATACAACATGTATTCTGACAAAAGACTTAAAACTATATACAAAGAGTTTAGGGGACTTAACTTTGTTAAGTCTATTCAAGTAATGTAATGGTATCAGGTCTCATTGAGCGAGCACCGCGGTACAGGTTGCGGATATAAGGACGCGTCGGTGGCTTGGAATCATATGCGTTAAAACGTTGTCTAGAGCATATTTATATGCCGGCCTGCTCCCTTAACAGGCCCCGAACGCCGTGGATTGGCCTGGCGAGAACAGATCTCGCGCGTTGTTTGAAGGAGGTGATGCATTTCTGTGCCCCTAATACTCGAAGCAATTTTCACACTAAGAAATATACTTTTGTGGGGTTATTTTAGGGCTGATTTTGATAGTGGCCTTCCTTATTGCGAATCCTGAGGGAAGTCAGCCTAAGGTGGCATAAGTTGCCGGTAAAAAAGTGAAATTTTCCTGTAAGTAGCACCATGTTTAACGGAAATTTCCGGGTTGTATCGTTCGTTGGCGATGTTTGCCCTAAGCGGGGAGCCCGCTATCTGCCGTTCGAAGAACGATCCCGGAGCGTTAATGAAAATGCAGCCCTCAAATAATTGTTTTGCATAATTTGAAGTTTTCTTTTATCTGTCTTGGCAACAGAGCACCAGATTGGGGCGCCATAAAGGAGGGCTGGCCGGATGATAGCTCCATAAAGTATAAGCTTATTACCAGGACTTAAAAACGACCTGGCAGTAACTAGGGTATTCAACCCTTTTTTGATAATAGCATTTTTAGAAATTACCGCTTGTATTTGCTGTGAAAAGTTTAGTTTATTATCCAGGATGATGCCTAGGTATTTGCCTTAGGTTTAGGTAGTACTGGGGTGTTATCTAGCATTAGAGGGGTGGCATTTATGACTTTACGTTTTCTGGTGATTACAATTATTAGTTCTGTTTTCGAGCGGTTTAGGGAAATTTTCCACTTATCGTAGTAAGGGATGAGAATATGCATATGTTTCTGGAGGTTATCCTTCGCCACCTCCGCTTGAGGATTAAGGGAATAAATCGCTGTATCATCAGCGAATAGGGCTCTATGGGTGTTAGGACATGACGGGATATCTGCTATATACAGATTGAATAATAGCGGCGATAATACAGTAGCATGGGGCACCCCCGCTGAGCAGGTTCCTGCTGGCAGAGAGGTTAGTGCCAATTTTCGTAGAGAAGACTCGCCCGGCAAGGTATGACGCGATGAGTGCTGTCAAGTGTAATGGCATGTTGTAGACAGGGCTGCCAATTTGTGAGTAATTACTCACATTTGTGAGTAAATTCAAATCGTGCGAGCGAAATTGTGAGTAATGCCATTTTGTGAGTAAAATGTGAGTAATCGACTAGTATTTTTTTCAATATTTTTACTTCGTCAGATGGGAAATATTAAAAAGTATTTCGCCTTTCGTCATTCTTAGTTAATAATTGTTATTTTCGGTTGTTAGTGTTGTTGTTGGCAAATAGAGGGTGCTAGTTTTTGCGCCGGATAGAGGTTCCTGCCGGACAGCTTTGATTGTTGGCGCCAATACTAATAGAGGGCGTAAAGGTCGCGGAATCTTTGTGAACTCCCTAAAGGCCGGTTTTCTTTGTTCTTTCTCAGCTCAGCTCTTCTGATCTGTTATAGCGAAAAGATGGCACCGCATCGTAATTTCGGGAGTAAATTGTACGATTTCTATTTTATATTAATTTTTTTTGCCTAAAAGCCTTACTAGTTATGACGTCATACATTAATGTTGACATTAGGCGCGTGAGTCACTTCGTCACTCAGTTCACCAAAACAAATAAACGAAGCGGAGTATTATACATCTTTTTTCTTAAAAAAATAGACATTTTAGTATTGAAATTGTCAGTAATTTCAAGTAATCGGGCATTTAAGGGATTGTGAGTAATTTGTGAGTAATCAGGATTATATTTTGTGAGCAGTATAGAAAATACAATTGGCAGCACTGGTTGTAGATTGCCAACAAACTTGTACAGCAACCCATCGTGCCACACCCTGTCAAACGCCTTCTCAATGTCCAGTAGCAAAAGGGCAGTAGACTGTTTGTTGTTGAAGCCTTTCTAAACATCGGACGCAATTTTCGCGGCCAGCATGATAAGTTTCTTGCATTTAAATGCCGCTACCAGTAGGGATGGCCAAAAATTTAAATGAATCGATTCAGTAAAATAACCAGTTAGTTTGAATCGATTCAAGTTAGCATCTGATACTAATTGAGTTATTAGTTGTTAGCTCAACTCATTCACAACAAAATCTTAGTTGACCTGAGTGTTTTATTTTTAAAACAATACTGCAGTATCTACACCGAGCTGATTTAGATCATCACATATAAAATGTTTCCACACACTACTACTTTTCGGTGACATCTTATTTTTATTTTATTAATTAAATAAATACCCAAGCACACAGTCCGATGAAAAATATTAAAGTCATAAAGTCGAAGTTCCTGCTGGGTATGCAATGCACACGCAAACAAACCACCCAAAACCAAATCGGAAAGGGGTGAATCACAGCACGCGTGCGTGGTGAGGAGCGGCTAATTCACAAGATGCATTCCGTTTACTATTGGTCGATCGTTTGTTTACTATTTAAGATGTCTAATATTTCACTTCGCTTCGCTCGCTACAGGGCTACTAACACAAAGCATGGCTAAAATGATGAAATGAAAACTTTACAAAATTACAAACAATCTTTAAAAAAATTCTGTCTTTATATCAACCAATAGTGAACGAAACGCATCTTGTGAACTAGCTGCTAATGCGTGGCGTCGCGCCCGTCGCTTTCACTCCCAACTCAATGGTATAGGATTAAGACTAAGAATCGAATGGCCGAAACGATCGAGGGGTATCCCTAGCCCCGGCCGCTGCCAGGCTCTGCAAGGTGCTGTCAAGGGATCCACTCGTCAAATTGGGCAGTGTCCGTAACCCAGGTGGAGGCTATACGTCGTCACCAGCGGATACTCTGCACCAGCTACTGACCACACACTTCCCAAGCTCAACAGTAATGGGCCGGGGAGGTGAGGGCGGGGCCGGGTTCATCATTAGAGCTGACTATGGCACTGCCAAAAAGATGGTCACCTACAATAGGCTAAGGTGGCCGATCGAGACCTTCGCCCCGTTTAAGGCGGCAGGTGAGGATGGGGTCTTTCCAGCGCTGTTGCAGCGTGACGGAGGACTTCTTAGCACGCCGCTGATGGACCTTTTCAGGGCTTCTATCGCACACGGGTACGTGCCGGAGCCCTGGAGGCATTGAAGGAGTCTTCAATAACACAGCCTCGGGCTCGATCTGCCGATCGGTGGAGAGAGCGGGGGTGGGTCCGGTCATAACGAGCTGGATCCGCTCCATGCTCACCGGGCGGAGGGTCGAGGCTAGGCTGGAAAATGAGGTGGTTGGGGTTGAGTCATCGCGGGGATGTCCTCAGGGTGGGGTCCTGTCCCCCCTAGTGGTGAACGAGATCCTACGTATCCTGAGAGTAGAGCATGGGGTCTATGCACAGGCCTATGCAGACGATGTCGTGATTATGGCACAAGGTACCGAGGTGGGAATATTGCAGAGGCTTCTGGCGGAAGCACTGACAAGGTTCTCACAGTGGTGTAGGGATAACGAACTCAGAGCGAATCCCAGCAAGGTAGAGATGGTCATCTTTACCAGAAAAAGGAAGTTGGAGGTCTCTCCCAACATCGCATTGGAAGGGACCCCTCTTGTGGCGAAGAAATGCGTCAAGCATCTGGGTGTCTGGTTGGACTCCAAACTGACCTTTCAGGAACACATTCGGCTCAAGACCGCGGCGGCGCTCAGTGCCCTATGGGCTTGCCGTAGGGCGCTGGGAGGGACCTGGGGACTTGGGCCGAAAACTATGCTATGGATATACAGGACGATGATCGCTCCGATGCTCATGCACGGATCGGTTGTTTGGTGGCCAGGATCCATGAAAATGGCGTCCAGACTAGTGCTGGACAAATTACAGCGACTTGCATGCCTCTGCATCACCGGGGCTATGAGGACGGCACCCACAAGGGCCCTGGAGGTGCTGGTGAGATTGCCCCCGTTGACGGACCGGGTGAGGCACGAGGCAGCCAGAGCGGCCATGAGATTGGCTGACGTGGGGATGTGGAGAGGCAACGGCTTCTGTTGGGGCCATGGTGGTCTATGGCGAGGCCTGTCTGGGGACCTAGCCATCCTGGGTATGCCAGATGACGCATTGGTTCTTGAGATAGGCTTCCCCGAGGGGCTAAACTTCCTCTTCCCTATAAAGGAGGACTGGACGGAGGGAAGGATGGGAACCTGGGATGGGCTAGTCTGGTTCACAGACGGGTCCAGAATGGGAACACTGTCCGGAGCAGGTGCGTACTGTGAGGCTCTGGGGCGGGAATTATACGCCTCACTTGGCGAACACACTACGGTTTTCCAAGCGGAAATTTTTGCGATCATGATGGGGGTCTGGGAGTCGTTAAGGCTCAATGTCGGTGGCAGGAGGATATTCTTCAGCTCCGACAGTAAGGCCGCACTCATGGCGCTGTAGTTGGTCCGTACGCGCTCTCTGTTGGTAAGGGAGTTTAGAAGCTGGCTGATTGAACTTGCAAAGCGAAAAAAGGTTACGCTGATCTGGGTACCGGGACACTCAGGCGTACCGGGAAACGAGACTGTCGACGCCTTAGCCAGAGAAGGCTCCGCACGCGGATACTTGGGGCCTGACCCCTGTGTGGGGATCGCCCAGTGTGTCCGCGAAGGAGCTTTGGAGGCTTGGATGGAGAGTCGGGTGGAGGAGGTATGGCGGACGGCTCCGGGGATGAGACAGACGAGGCTCATGATACATGGGCCTGCGACGAGTCTTGCCAAGGGGCTGTTGTGTTGTGCCTACCTAGGAAGGAGTGCAGGGCCCTGGTAGGATTCTACACAGGGCACTGTAGGCTTAGACGGCACCTGACCCTGCTGAGAATTGCAGAGGAGGCGGAGTGTAGATGGTGCATGGAGGACGACGAGACCCCATACCATCTACTTACGGAATGCCCCACCTTTGCGTGGGCAAGATTCAGAATCTTTGGCGTGAGGGCGATCGAGCCAGATTCAGTGCGTCGTGTTAGTCTGAAAGAGATGCGGGCTTTCTTAAAGAGGACCGGCATCCTGGAGGTTCTCTAATGCGAGCTGGGGACAATGGGTCCAATTGGTGGCCTAAGTGCACCTGCACCCCTTCCATACCGATACTGATACGGCTGAAACGATTCGGAAGAATCGATTCGGAACTCCCATATTGATTCGATTCTTTCGATGCATCGTCTCAAAGATTTGATTCACCCTTGATTCGATTCGATTATGGCCATCTCTGGCTACCAGTACCAGTACTACCAGTAGAACTTAGACGATTCCATTCTCTAAGCAGTAGACTAGTACAAACTTTGACAATGTAATATACATTGTCAAAGGTACAAACATACAGTGATGGTATATTAGGCAATTTCTCCCTAGATATAAGGATTTTTTAAGCATAGAGATAAAGAGAATTTTATGCCAGTTTTAGGGATTTTGAGAACGTCCTTTATATTATGCTTTTTGTTTAGATAAAATATCATAAAATAATGAAAATCATCGTTTATGTCATTTAGTAAGATGTGTGAGAGAGATGAACTATCTCCTATTGCAGGTTGCATGTTTAAAGTTGACACCTGACACACTTTTTAGTCTTTTCTCGTTTCGAGTGCAGGGTGTCGGGAGTAGGGAGTAGGTTAGGTGGATTTTGAATTGGATTAATCGGATATCTTTTTCTAACGCCTAGAAATAAAGATACCAAATAAATATTTTGTACTGCTCAACCCAAGGTTGTCTAATTGTTATATTTTCAGGATTTTCCGTTCATCTACCTGTTGACAGTTCGGTTTTCTGTTAACAGTTTCAAATAAAAAAAAATTGAGGACAACTTTGAATTTGCAATATTGCCAAATTGGCTGCTATATGATATGTTTGTCTTTACCACATAGTAGTGCGGAGACAGAAAGAGTTCTCCGTTGTAACGGATGTAACACCTAAAAAGAGAAACAAAATTGGAAACGATTCTTTACATGCAGTGTGTGTTATGGTTTTCAAGTACATATTGTTGTCTTTCATTTGAAGTTACAAGAGAGAACTTAGACTAACTTAAATCAACCAATTTGTACCAATAAAACAAGCGTAATCATTTGTGGAGCCAAAGGCAATCAATTACATGGTAAAAATGAATTCTCCACAACAGTACAGAACATATCTTATCTTGCGCCTGCGCTCAATGAATGAACGCTGCCTTTATAAATAAAACATCAGTTCGGCATATATGTATGTCACTTTTCAATAAAATACCGCCTGTAAGGGGAAAGAGATAGAGATATTGTTGGCGAGAATTAACTGTAAAACGAGGCACGCAACAGGCTTGTATTCAGATTAGAGCTCGAATATTGATTTTCTGCGCGGCGACAGGAAAAGTATGTTGATTGAAAAGGAACCGAAGAGCGAAAACTACCATCTTGTTTGTTCGAGAGTCAGGTTTGTTTGTAGTGCTTTTTGTGGACCGCTTTCACCAATTTTGTGTATTAAATCTGTATACTTAGTTATATGCCTATGATTAGATCCTAGTTCGACTCTGTCTATGGCCCAGCTGGCCGTATAATTCTGACGTTCTCAACTAATAATAATGCCCCCGAAGCGAGCGGAGGGCCATGCGTTTTCTCTCGTTCTTCTAGCTCCGCCCATTAACTGTTACTGTTGTGAATTCCTATTGCTTTAATTAAAATCCATAAACGGGCCTTGGTATAGATGTGGATCCTTGCTTCCGAGCGATTACTGCGACAAGTGGCGCTTTAAAAAACAAACCAATTGAAGTGAATATCTTACTGTTGTTTCCCGATGGGATTTAAGTACAAATACTACCTATGGATCGTTGTTAGGAAAGATTGAATCTTTGTTAGAAAAGATATAAGGTTTTATTGTCTACTGCATTGGGTTAGTTTTGTTTGGTTGCGCCCCATGAGCGAGCGGAAGGGCCGGAAGGCCATGCGTAAAGTGAAATTTTAGTTTAATGATAAAAGAAAAATGGGTAAAGAGCCATATTAAAGTCGATATACAGTATTTTGCATGTGTGTGTTCGCGAATATATTCCACGTGTGCCGATGATTACCGAACGTCAGCCGAAGTCGGAAGAAAGGATCCACGTTTGGTCGCTAGACCAAACGTGGATCCGATAACAACATCCGATAACAATAGACTAGAGAGCCAGCGTCCACTTTGCCTCCCGAGCTCCTGCATGCTCAAAAAATTAAAATTGAAAACAACGCCATCTAGTGTAGATGGCGTTGACTCGAGCGATCGCATTCGATGTCTTCGCGATGCAATCAATTTGCAGAAAGGGGCCTCGTGGTCGAGAGGTCTAGATTGTTAGGTCCGGGTCCAAACCCCGTTGCTTTTTCTATATTTTTAAAGTGCCTAAACAGTTTTTTTTTCTTGACTTTGGGTATGTATTGGGTTAGCACCTGGTTAGTTTCCTTTTCTTGAGCCCCGTAGCGAGCAGAGCGAGCGGAGGGCCATGCGAAAAATGAAATATTACTTATTCTAATACGTGCCCGTAGTTTGGATGCACTTTTTATGAAATATTTTGCTTTATCTAACTAAAAACCAGGATATGTTTTACAAAAGCCGTATTATATCTAGCAGCTTGCGTGGGCTCTTAAGTTTGATAATTTTGTAAAGCTCTTTTTGCACATCACAATAATTATTTTGCACCATGATTATAAATACTACACTGACTCGACAACACGACTACCTGCAGTGTAAATTCACTACGCGCAGAGGGAAGTTCGGGAGACAAAGTGGACGCTGGCTCTCTAGCCTCTTGTCATCCGGTAGAAAGTAGAGAAGAAGACCCTGACACCTGACTCTAACCTAGCAATCCCCAAGCCACATATACGTAAAAAACCATGTGCAGTGTTGAGTGGAGTGCAGAGACCATATATGTATATAGCAGAGACTATTTTCGTCTTTCGTGTACAGTGACCCTTATCTCTGCTGTGACCATGTGTTAAATTAAATTTAATTTAAGCATGTATAAAAGTAATATATTATAAGGGTCAAGGAATATCTTTGGTTTTCATTAATCAACTGGTAATAGATAACATGAAGTCCATGAACGGAGGCGTGAAGCAACCACAAAATCTATGGTTTTGTCTGGTGCTACGCTTTTAAAAATGGTAAAAGCAAAAATTTTTGTAGGAAGAGAAAAACCCTAACTCAAGCAAGGATGTTTAGTGTCGAAGAGAAGGAAATTAATATATTTCTTGGCCTGTGTAAAACTTACTTAAATGTCACCACTGGATTAAGGGAAGCGGATATTTTATCCAATGCACCAAACAGTTCTAATATAATATTGTATTATGTCTAGCAATAGGGAGAATAATGAGAGTAAGCCAATACTAGAGTTAATTCGTCTGGAAACGTCAAATACAGTTAAAGAAGAGGATTATTCTCAGTTTGATTACTTAATGCATCTTGGATTAAAAAAGAGAATGAGTAAGTACTCAATTGTTTTCCATAAAGGCTAAGTTATTTGGTCATTTCATGTTTAGTATGGGGTTGATTTGCTTATTATCGGTTTCGCTCGTTCACTGCCTTCAATATATTTATTTGTTTATATAGTCATAATTAGTTATAGTTATATAATTGTAGGTGGTATTTGTTATCGCTCATAGTTTAAAATGTACCTTGTCATTTAAATATGTATATGTGTAATTAGAAATAATTCTGCACTTACTGAGTATTGGCAGAAATAGAAATAGCATGAAGAAATGACACATTATTTATCCATAAATTATTTCTGGGTCTTGTGACATACAGATGTAGCTTTGGTTTGGCTTTTTTTTTTTTTTTTATTTGAAATGGGGTGTCCTATAGAATATTTTAAGCCACACCCCCCTCCCACATTTAGGCCAAAAAAGCTGCCAAAGTTTGAGTTTGTTTTGACACACATTTGCAGCTCCATTTCACAAAAGCACTAGAAATATAGGCAATACCTATCCGCTACATTTGAGCTGAAAAAATGTCCCCAAAGTTCGAGTTTTGAGCCTAAATTAACTTAGAATGGTAAACTTCCACTACTACTTTCCCAGGTGTAATTAGAAGGTAAAAATCAGAGGATCCGCTACATTTGAGCTGAAAAAATGTCCCCAAAGTTAGAGTTTTGAGCTTAAATTAACCTAGAACGGCAAACTTCCACTACTACTTCCCTAGGTGAAATTAGAAGGTAAAAATAAGGAAAGTTTAGTAAGCGACGCCAAGGGTCTAGCACGGTGTTGTCAAAAGTTGCACATTTTCGTATCGCGAAAGGACAATGCATGAAGTCCAGTAAATATAATAGATTTGATTTGTGTCATGTATGAAGTGAAATATTTGATGCATATATACATATGAATGTAGGATTGTCTTTTCGTTGTCTAGAGGTTGTCAATGAGGCACTTGGATAATTTGAAAGGCATTTAATAGTTTAGTATTTAATCATGTTTGATAATCCTGGGATATATTGTAGAATAAACATACAGCAGTAACAACTGGTTGCAAACCTTACTTGCTATCAAGCGATACTTAATCCAAATACACTGTCACAAATATACGTCATACGACCGCGTCTCGGTCTTAGAACAAAGAGTAGATAGTCCGTCTTGGCACAAACTAAACACCCCGACTTTATATTATACAGCAGAACGTCTTTCTACCGTATATCGTCTTCTAGGGCACATCTTGCCCAAAAAATATAAAAGATCACCTACCTTTTATGATGCTAGTTTATGACTAACTCTCACTCACTACTCTTCCCTCATTTCTGACAATGTACTGCCTATATCGTTGAAACGAATGTTGCTGCGGTTCGCCTAATTTTTATCAAAGAATTATAAACAACAGCTGCCGGCTTGGGTATATTTATGCTTAGAGAGGATGATTTAATTTCAAAGAAATAAATACATAAAGAAGGTTGTGTTAGAGATTTATAAATAAGCAAGGAGTACAGTTCTGATTGTTCTAAAAGAAAAATGTTACTCTACATGAAGCTTGTTTTTTTTTTATCATTTTGATTGTCTTAGTTTGGAGATTTATTTGTACTTTTTCAAAAACTTTCCTGTGATTTTTTTTTGTATTTGTGTTCTTAAAAATGGTTATAATTTAACTTAGCAATAATTTTATTTATTTATTTAATTATAAAAGTCACGGGTTACCTCCATTTTTTACCAACAATACAAATATAATATTAAAACGAAAAATGTATTCATGTTATAACATCATACCTACAATGTTTACATACGTCAGTCCTCATGTGTTTTTAACAAATACAGTTTAAGATTACTATATGAAAACAACTATATATACCTACATGCTATTTACAATTCACATGACAATTCACTTTTTATCACAATGCAATGTCTGAGGAATTATTAGAATTATATTCATCAGTGGAATAAAAGCATTTACCAATTAAATAACTTTTTACTATTGTTTTAAATTTTACAGCAGGTAGCATTTTGGCTGAGAGCAGTAATAGGTTATAGAATTTAAATGCGTAGAAAGATATGCCAGTTTTAATTTTATGAATTCTATGATAGTTTGTTTAAATAATTGTCTATTCCGAGTAAAGTATTTGTGAACGTTTTCATGTGTTGCATAGTTTGGTATATTTTCCTTCATATACACCAGACATTGATAAATGTAGAGACATGGAACTGTTAGAATCTTAAAGTCAATAAAACACCGTTTGCAGTCTGTTTGATAATGAATTTTTGCCATTATTCGTATGGCTTTTCTTTGAAGCCCGAAGACTCATTTAGTGTTAGGGGCATGTTCATGCAAGTAATGCATAACATCCTGGATTCAATGCATGCATAGTAAGCTGATCACACAACCCTTTTGGACACCACATTCACCAAGTTTCTCAGTGCAAATACACCAGATGCCACTTTATTGCATAACTTATTTATATGGATATTCCAGTTCATATGTGTATATCTGATCACTCCGTATTATCCTTTAAACTAAAAAATAAAATTATGCGCCGAAATCCTCAAAAAACTATATTCCACAATTTATCACAAGCTAATCTTGAAAGTATTAATGTTGAACTCTTGGACATAGATTGGTCCACTGTGTTGGATTCTGTTGATATTGATTTAATTTTTGGTCAGATTCTGAGTCAGTGTTCTGCAGTTGATCAATACTATATCATCTCTTAAAGAAGTTGTTCATAGTGGTAACAAACTGCCCTGGTTTGATGTGGAACTGAAAGAGAAAGCAAAAGGAAGACTGACTTTAAAAAATGCAATGATCCTAATCACAAAAAGAATAAGTGGGAATTTTATAAAATAGCTAGAAATCTTTTTGGTAATCTGCTTAAAATTTTAGAAAAAACAGTACTACTATAATAAAATAGATAAAAATAAAAATAATAGTAAATTAATGTGGAAAACACTAAAAACATTAGTAAACGGAACTGACAGAGTATTTACTCGGAAAAGTATTAATTTTTCATTTGGGGAGACCCAGTTGATTGCAAGTAACGAACAGGAAATTGCGCAAAGTTTTAATACTTTCTTTATTTTGAGCATTGATGAGATAAGAAGTACAATTCCAACTTCAAACCCATGGTCACCAAACATAATGTCCGGTATTGATGGTCGGGTTTTTGAATTTAACACTTTGTCTATGAACGATTTAAAAAAAATTGTCAACTCTCTAGAAAACAAATACAATAATGAGGATATATTGAATATCAAATTTCTTAAAAGCTCATTTCACGTACTGGGTCATGTATTTTTAAAATTAGTTAATACTTCATAAGTAAAGGGTGAATTTCCAAATGAACTAAAAACTAGCTTAATAACTCCTATACCTAAAGTAGCTAACAGTGCTGATTGTTCCAACTATCGCCCAATTAATACATTACCTGCAGTTGAAAAAATATTGAAACTTGCAGTATATAACCAACTTTATGCTTATTTTAACTCAAATAACTTATTGTATATTAATCAATCGGGGTTTAGGAGTAAACATTCTTGTGAATCAGCAATTTAGCTGACTGTCTCCACTTGGAATGAGCTTATTGATCAGGACTATTTTGTCTCAGCGGTATTCCTAGATTTTCGTCGTGCATTCGAGACTATTGACCGCGACATTTTGTTACAAAAACTTAAATATTATGGCATCGGGGGTACAGTACTAAATTGGCTACAAGATTTTCTGACGGATAGGTATCAGATAACTAAAGTCAATAATGTTAAGTCAGGTAGAATGATAAATCAATTTGGGGTACCTCAGGGTAGTGTATTGGGGCCCTTATTGTTTGGTATATATTTGAATGATGTAAGTCACTTTGTCAATCCGAATTTCTTAAATTTATTTGCTGATGAATCACATATCTTGCCTCATATATTTTTTTCTTTTTCTCGATTATAGAATGATTGATCCGTGTCGCATTCCATGCGAGTGTGTCCCGGGATCAAAAATTTGTGGTCTATTATGGATAAAGTAGAACACTCCATCAGGATCTTAAACATAACAGCCACATGTTAGTTTTTGTTTTGACCCACACAAGTATCAGAGTAGAGTATAACATGCTCGATATCTACTGATAAAGATATAAGTTCTTTATAAAGGCAAGAAGCCACCTGATTTGCACCTCTGCCGGAGATGATCTCATGCCACATGTAACACTTTGTTTCACTTCGAACACATTCATGCATCGTGAGATTATACGTCCAAAGCTGCCTTTTATAAAAGGCAATCGATGTATTTAAATTCGGCGTGGGCAAGCACTGTTGCATATCAAAAGTATAGACAGCTTTGGACATTTCTGCAAGTGCTTCTTCTTTAACTACCTTTTTAGCTGAATAGGCTTTTTCAGCATCTTCTTGGTGCTTCTCCAACTCAACCTTAAGATTTTCTTTCTCAGTCGCCCTTTTTTCGTTAGACATCATGCTTCTCAACTTATCGCATTGTTGATATGTGTCCTTGTTGTAGCGTTTTATCGAAATATTCATTTTGTGCAAGACAGACTCATAAATATTTCTGCTCACCGGAGGTTCTGGAGCAACCATCAATTTGTATTCCTCGTACATGCGTGTCAATGTATAGAAAGAAGGGATAAACCGCCGATCCCCCGTTTTATCCCTACAATAATGGCTCTCATAAGACGATATTGATAGGATGTGTTTCCTAACTATGTCAAGTTTTTCATCCCCGATTTTATTTGATGGAATATGGCGGCCTCTTTTGTGATCATCTTGGATCACACTTGAGATATTTTTTAATGACTTTTTAGTAACATTTTTAATGTATTTATTTGACAAGTCATATGTTTTCTTGAAACAACCCTTACATATTTCTACAAGTAAACCATTGATTTTTAAATGAAACTTGTAATTACATGTTCGACCTTTTTTGGAATTTAATTTTTTATTTATTTATTTATTTATTAATGCCTTTATTTTGGTAGTTACATAAAAATATAAATATATACATTTACTTAGACCTATTACCAAAAATGGGGAAGTTCACAGTAGTTTGTGCTCTTACACTTGCCCATGGGTACACTTACATATACATATATAACTTAAATTTAAATTAGACATAATTGACAATAAATAATAATATTACCAACAACAATAGTAATGATACAATACAATACAATATAATATAATACATCATATAATACAATATAAGGGCGGCTCACATATTCGGTATAAATCAGTCTATAAATAGGGTGTACATATGACATATTATGGTTTGCAAGATCAGGATAAGTAACATATTAACATAATTGAGATATATTCATAAACTCGGTCATGGCAGAACAGCAGCAACAAAAGATACAATACACTCAAAGCTTGTTCTCTCTCAGAAGCTGTTTAATTTTCCTTTTAAAAAGTTGCAGATTCAAAACCTTTAGATTGTCAGGTACTTTGTTGTACATTTGTGCTATATTGTAGCTAAAAAAGCGTTCGAATAGTGCAGTTCTGTGGATTGGAAGATTCAGCCGTTTATGGAACCTGGTATTTCGATCATGCACGTCAGTTCCTAATACAATTTTATTGAAAAGATAGCCCGGCCTCCTGGTCAATAATATTTTGTGGTATAAACACAAAGCATGAAGTTTTCGTCTATTTTTCATTGTAAGCCAGCCCAGTGCGAGATGTGATCAAATTTTTTAAGACCATAAATAAATCTTGCACATGCATTTTGAATTCGCTGAATTTTTTTGGAGGTGTCAACATCAAGACATGGCCCATATACAGGTGAGCAATAATTGAATTGGGAAAGCACCAAGGTTTCACACAACATGACTTTTGATTTTTGGGTTAAATAATAACGATGTGGGTACACATTGGGTATTTTTTTTCTTCTTGTAAAATAAGCGACGAAGTATAATAAATGCGCTTGTCGTAATTGCCTATATTCCAAAATTCATTGCAGAGTTTAGTTCTTATATTTTTACAACCCTTTCTACAGCTTTCTAACTCTTTAAGCTGTCGTTTACGTATTACTTTTCATTTTAACGTGGTATACTCCCTACCAGTATTTTTAAGAATTTGTCTCCGTTTTCTAAATTCTCTTGTGTCACCTTTAACCACTTTTCTGCCTCTTTTACGATTCGTTAGATTTTCGTCCTTATTGCTGTTAAAGTCAGGTCTCTTCTGAATTAATTTTCTTCTCAGAGTTGCGAAATTTTCATCCTCTGAACTAGAAGCTGATCCACAATTACGCTCACTGAAGTCGGGATCTTTATCGCTGTCATCATCTTCGCTCTCTAAATGGGAATTACTTTCATGCTCTTCTGAAAATAAAACAAAAATGCACATTATGGTAAGATTCTTATTGAGCCGAAAGTATTTTCTATACCTTTGTTATATTCTGGAATAGTTTTTAATTGAAATCCATTATCACATACAGAGAATTCCAAAACGGGCACTATATCATATTCAACATAGCCGATTCAATAAGGCCGATCTGTAACATCAAACATTTTGTCCAGCCTTGAAATATGGACAAAATACGCCAAAGATATGTACCCCATAGATGTTATATACCTGGACTTCGAGAAGGCTTTTGACACGGTCCCCATCGAATCGCGTATCAAACTGGAGCACTACGGCGTGAGGGGACTTTTGCTGAACTGGATTCGTAACTATCTTTCCAACCGCACATACCAGGTCAGAAGTGGCAGCACTGTTACCGGCAGGCATAGGGTTGTTAGTGGTGTGCCCCAGGGATCCGTGCTTGGCCCGCTATTATTCACAATCTATGTGTGCGACATTGCTGAGAACATGTCATGTGTAACCAGTATGTACGCGGACGACACAAAAATATTCTTTGACCCTACCACGCAACATGGCGCACTCATGGAGGATCTAGCTGAATTAGTTAGATGGACAAATCGGTGGCTTCTTAGACTGAACGCTGATAAATGCACGGTACTGCACATTGGCCATAACAACCCTCTGCTACATTATTACATTAATAATATGGAACTTAGAGTGTGACCGGGCAAGTTGACTTGGGGGGTACATATCGATCACGACCTGAAGCGGGGAATTCATATAAATAGTATTGTCAAAAGGGCCAACACTACGCTTTACTTGATACGTCGATGCCTTAGATGCCTGATCTGTTCTTAAATGCCTACAAGACCTATGTGAGGCCAATTTTGGAACAGTATGGAGTCCCTACCTCAGGAAGGACATTGACCTTCTGAAGCGTGTCCAAAGGAGGGCAACCAAAATCTCACCTACCCTCAGGCACCGGACTTATGACGAACGACTAAAGGCCCTTAGACTAACAACTTTAGAGGAGAGAAGAAACCAAGGCTGTCTTATTGAGGCCTACAAAATAATGCATGGACGTTACACCTGCGATGTAGACTTTGTCCGGCGAAGCCATAACCTACGCCTGCGTGGAAACCCACTTAAATCTGAAATGCAGCCCTACCACAAACTCTTTTGAAACTTTTTCTTTACTCACCGTATAGTGAACCAATGGAATCTCCTGCCTGAGAAGGTGGATGCGGCTCCTTCCGTGAACAGTTTTAAAGACAGATTGGACCGCCATTTAAACTTGTAGTTTGACAATGTTTGGTGACTTGAATGCTTAAGACATTGCGACAGTTCATCGGTTCTACCGCCTACTGTCAGAATAGTATAATATTTATTTATTTATTTATTTATTTAGCCAAGGACTAATTATACAATACAATACAAATGTACAAAGTATTACCTTAAAAAATACAACTTATGCTTATAAAAAAAAATAAGTTTCAATTCCGCAATATCAATCCTCACTATTTTAACAATCCGATACAACCAATCACTCTCCCAGCATATATTCCCTCAATTGCCTTTTAAACACTGCTACTGATAGTGTTCCCTTGATGACCTGTGGTAGAGAATTATACAATATCAGTCCCTTATGAAATACATTTTTTTCGGTACTTCTAATAATAATAAATCTAGTGTGTTCAATATACCCTCTAGCGATGTTGGAGACCTATACAGAGTCATAATATAAATTTTCAAACATTTACAATACAATATTCAAAACATTTTTCTACAATAAAGTTAAAATCAGTATTTACATTGTTTGCATCGATGCATGGTTTCACAAGGATAGCCGTTCCGCCTCCTAGGGTCCGTTGTCTTGCAGAAAAACTTACCATCCCTATATCCGTGGAATTGAAACACTTCGGGTTCCTGGTCAATCAACCAATTAGCCAGATTATGTCAATATTTTTGTCAACAAGGAATGCTTCTAATTCCTCTCTCTTTTTCCTAATAGATCGCACATTTATGTGTAACACTTTTAATATAATATATAATTATATATTTAAGTTCACTGTTGCCATACTCTGGCGCTGAAGGTTTTATTAAAACTCATTTTGGCCACATATCTGGACGCATATATTTCTCATTGTTATTATGTGGTACAGCAAGTCTGAAAGAGCTACAATACTTTTCCCTTCTGGTCTTCATCTTATCACAGGAATACTCATTTCCGAGGTGATTCTCCTGCAGGGAAGATTTCACATTCTCACAGGTGACATCGGGTGCTAGGCCAAACAAAAACAGAAAAGATGACCTCTCCGCGGGTTTCAGGGAAGTTGTGTTTTCATTGACACCCCTAAGCGGCTCAAGTCGACTTGATTTATCCACTTTTGTTTTGCTCACTGCCTTTTTATTCCTATTTGAATGTCTAACCGCAATCCAGTCATTTTCTTGATTGTCACTGCCACGGATAGTATCAGAATTGGGCAATAGATCGACGCAATCCGGAATTTTCTCGTTTACGGTATTTAATATTACTTTGTGTGCAGTATCGATACTTGTATAACAACACTTCTTGACGTTTAACGTCTGTGATCAATCCCACCAAAGAGCTCTGAAATCATTCTGGAACCTCACAGAGTCCTCTCACTGCTGAATGGTCCTGTACATCTTGAGATCATCTGGAAACATGCTGACCGTTGAAGGTTGGCCTAACCCATACTTGTTATGTCGTTGACAAATAGATTGAACAGTAAAGGGCACAGTGTGAGCCCTGAGGCACTCCCGAAACCACCCTAATTGTAGTGGAAACAAAATTTTTAATTTTAACCTTCTACAACCTACCCTTAAGAAAAATCTTCAACCATGCAATGAGTCATGAGTCAATTCCAGATTGACCTGAATAAAACCATGCTGTGATTGGCAAAAGTAATTTGTACATTTTACTTTTTATTTTTTTTTACTTATAATTACTTAATGCTCAAATACAAGAGTATAGTCAGATAAAAATAATAGATAAAGTAATATTAAAGTTGAATAAAATTATAAGTAAGTACATAACATTACACAATTAAAATTCATTAAAATGTAACATTATTAAGGAACTTTTCAAACGAGTAAACGGCCAAATCGATCAGCAACTCTCTTACTGCACCTCTAAGCAAAGAACAATGACCTAATGTGCACGGAGATTTATTACAAAATGTTATAACCAAATATCATGAGAATAAGAAGGTTCCGAAGCAATTCCATAACTCGACAATGTAAATAATGATTCTCCACCCCCATGTCTAAGCAGTATACTTTGGCAGCCTCATTAGCACTTCCGTCCCCAGTGTCATGCTTAATTATCAATTTCAATGCGTTTTAAAATATGGAGTTCCAAATCTTGGACTTTTTTGGATGTGAAACAGTCTGTTGTCAGACACCAAAAAGCATAATAACCCAGCTACCATATCATGTGTTGCATCTGAATGTGAGAAGCATAAGTAATAAGATCCTGCCCCTATCGGTATTTCTTGCAGGTTGCAGATGTACCATCGACGCTGTTTCTCGTCTCAAAGCATTGCTTGCTGATGGATGGTAACTACAAACTGGTTACCTCTACTTCTCTAAATCTCTAATCAAAGGTTGCTGTATTTTACCGCTCTAATCGCAAAGAAAAATTAAAGCAGTTCCAAATAGAGAAATACATTATGAAGTTTCTGCCGCTGAACGTAATAGCTGTTTGTATGTATTTTTTATAGATCCCCTTTTGGAAGATTGTTTTTATGTTGAAGACACTGTCAAACGTCTTGTTTAATATGCTCATTATATGTATATTTTATATTTTTAAATACCTCTTTACATTTTTTTCAGGTTAACAAACTACGAGCTCACCCATAACCCTACCCTGTTTATACAAACAGGAATGTCCTCACCAATTGAATGACAAACGTGGTGTAAAACAACATTCAGTCAAATCTTTGAAGCATTGTTATAAAACACCAGATAATGAAAAATTGAAGGATCATATCAAGAGGCATCAGATTAGTCACCAAGACGAAAACACAAAAGTTTGGCATAAATGTCCAGAGTGTCTATAAAACAATCTATAAAAGTAATATACCAGTGCATAACGTAAAATTCATACGCCTGTTGATGAACAGGCTTATGAATTTTACGTTATGCACTGGTATATTACTTTTGTGGATTGTTTTATAGACACTCTGGACATTTATGCCAAACCATTGTGAAGACACACAGAAGTGTTGATTAACGAGGTTTGACTAGTTGCAGTTGTTGGAGCATCAAGGCAAAGATGTAAAAGTCTACTATAAATGTCCAGACCAGAGGGTTCCTATATAACAGTCTGGAAAAGTAATTTGTCAGCGCATACCATAATTCATAAGCCTTTTGACCAAATCCAGTGATTTGAGGGACATTTAACATTGAAACCACTGGATTTGATCAGCTGGATTATGAATGTTAAATGGTGCAAAAATAATCTCAGGAAATCAAGCGGTTTCAATCAATCGTCGAGCAGTTGTAGTAATATGTTTCAATTAATTGGGAATGTTCCATCTCCGAAGAGGCACACACATTTATACCTATCGTTATACGTTTTGCTATGGACTCGAAAAAAATTAATAACGAGGAAACCTATTTAGAAGTTCAATATTTTCACGTTCATTATTTACTCGATAGGACTACACGTATTATCAACTTGTCGGTATACTAAGATGTCTATGCCAAATAGATCTCGTTTACGACGATTTCTTAACTTATTCTAAATTATATAAACAAGTAAAGCCCCTTGTCTAGGGTTTCCAAGCATGATAGTACTAGTATAAAGTGTGTATTTATTTATTGCATTTTTAAATTTGCTTCGAACTGACGACTACAGATGCTTATTTATTCAAAGTGTAATCGAAATTCGGTGTGTAGGTATAGTATATAAATATGTATTTTTTTTACGTATTCAACTGTTTTCTGTCACTTCAGGTTTGACCGGAAGTGACCATTACTTTCTTATATTAAATGGGACACCCTGTATATTTTTACTTATTTCAATAGAAAATCACATTGCGAGTACAATCACACCCCATTTGTCACTTTTTGACATTTACCATCCTAAAATTTTAAAATTTCAATCTAGAGTGCCATGAATGAGTTATATCGGTAAATTTTGGATCAAGTTGCCAGGGAAAAATAGTATCGATCGAGTTTTACTTTTCATTTGTTTTACAGGTTCATTTAAAGTTCACAAAATCGTAATTATGACGTCTACTCAATTTTTTCAAATGGAACAAAGGTGGCTCATTACCATATCTAGAAAGGGCATCTTGATACGAACAATTTGATACCACAGAATCGATATTTGGAATAAATGTCCAGTATCATAATCTGTCTAAAAGCTCTAATTGTTTATTGTGTCGGTCAGCAACCGGCATCTTTTTTTTTTTTTTTTTGTCAAGGTGTAAAAATGCTCCCTTATGCACACCCTCGGTTGAGGGTAGTGTGGGGCTCTCCTATAAAAGGCATACCCACTAAAAATTCACCGTCTCTCATGATGCTAGTAACTCCACGTCACTTTTGCACCGTTCTTCTTTGGCGTGATGGCCTTTGCAACCGGCATCGTTGATAGTGAAAAAAGTAAGGAGGCTTTGGAAAGTATTAAGAAAATGTTATGACATTTTTGCGCTGCCATATTAAATTTGTCAGTTTTGGCAGAAATTCTTAAGAAACAATATTTTTATAATCAGTTCGTTATTACAAATTGGCATCAAACGCTTCCTTTGTAAAGCCTGGAGAACCATCAACCACTCTGTACCATTGGCGTAGTGTTGATGGATGTGGCAAAAGTTTCTCCCAATGTTTTCGAACATAATTATAGGCCTTGGGAGAATAAAAGTGTAGAGTTAAAGCAAAACTTCGTATATCTGCTGAATATTGCCCTTTCCCTTTGATTTTTCTTGAAATAACTTCTCTCACAGTATTAGGTAATATATCCTGAAAAGGAAGATATATAAATTATAGAGTATAATCTGGATAAACTCTACTCGTAACAACACCCAAAGCATAACAAATGTAGCAAATATTACATGTAACTACACAACCATGCACATGTTTTTGAAAATTCAACTTTTAGTGTGGATGATAATGTTTAAACAGTACTAAATAAAACTATATACTTCTAATAACGAAATGAAATATGAATTTATTAATCCAAGGATATACGACAAGTCAAAACAGAATATCCAAACCAAATCTTATAAATCCACACTTCTTACCTTTAATAGTTATTTGTTATGCCATGGGTCAAAATTTTTGTATTATTTATATAAATGTACCATTAAAGTCTCCCTTGCTTCTTCAGTCATCAATCCTTTCTTAGTTAAATGTTGCATCATATCTTTTAGGGAAGAAATGCGTTTTAAAAGATATCTATTTTTGTCTTGAAGACTTTTAATTTTCTTTGATTTGTTGTTATCAGTTCTCCTCACTAACTGCAGAACTCTACGAGCTCTTTTAGGGGTTGCCATATCGGGTGTTCTAATTTCAGAGATGTGTCGTGGCTCTGCAAATCTTCGTTTTTTAGGAGTGTGGAGTCGTTGTATAAGTTCCTTAACTGAAAATTAACAAATGCATTACAATATCAAACAAGATTTTATATCTTACCCTGCGGATTAGCACTAAAAGGACTAGTACAGAGTTCTGATTGCAGTTCCATCCCGTTAGGTCCAGTTAATTGACAAATATTTGCAGTTGAAGTAGATGCACACATTTCAGAATCTGTTGTCATTGCTTCGGCAGGAGTAACCAGCAATGTATTATCTTCTGTTGCAAACTTCGAATCAGATAAAACTTGAAGTGATACAACTACTAAAGGCGGCGGATGAGGCACTAATATTGAGGGCACTGCATCTTTTTTTAGAACCATTCTTCCCCCTAGTAACTTTGCATTGGGTTCAATATAATCATTCACATTAAAGTGAACTGAGCAAATTTTAACTTTTGCTACATCATCCACTTCTTCAGATAATCCACAAGCCTTAAACAGCGGCGGATCTAGGGACGCGTGGACCTCAGGGCAAAAGATGTTTATGGGCCCCTACCCCTTGTATATTTTAAAGCTAAGTTAAGGCATCGTGGGGCCCTTCTGAAGCTTGGGCCCCAGGGCGGCGCACCGAACTGCCCGGTGATATGTCCGCCACTGGCCTTAAACCATGCTTGGCGGACCTTTGCATCATTCGGAAACCTTCAACAATTTTCAAATAATAAATATTAAATTTTGTATACTTAATCTTAAAACTTACTTGTGAAGAGTTGTCTTGGATCGCTGGTTTGTTGTTTGTTTCTTGTCAAATAAACACAAATAACAATTTTTCGACATAATGCACAAAAAAACATAAATCAGTACAAAGAGAATGCCAAAAAATAAAAAATATTCAAACAAAGATAATGATAATAATAAAATCCACACTCGAAACAGTCGAAATAGGTTAACGAAGGACGCGAAGCGAACGTTGTCAAATGTCAAATCTGAAGCTACGATTCTGATTGCTTGAAAGTGGGCGCATGTGTACAAGATATCATTTTACCTACGGTACCGCCATATATTGCTGTCTCGTTTTGATTTCGCAATGTTCGATGCTGCACACGCAATATATCCGTATTATATATATGAGTCATGATACAAAAAAATACAAAATATGATCGATCGCTGTCTTAAAACTCGTCCGCGGTGCGCATGACGTCATTGGTGACTGATTTTAAATTCAAGCGTATGGCGGCATTATATTTCCTACTTTATTAAACCTTATTTTAACAATATTTATCTTGGTACCCGACCCAAAAGTTTAAAGATAGTTTCAGAAGGATGTCACATAATGTAAATTTTAACGCCATTACTAATTTTAAGCCCATATATATTTTAAAATATTTAATTAAAATCGAACATTTAAGGAAAACACATGAAAAGCGAAAGAACTTTTTCTCACAAGAATTCTATTTTCGGTTTACCGCTTCGGGTGTTTCATATTGGATACTTTATAAATACATTTATAACCGTTTTATTAAACTGAACTATATAATATTTAAAATAACGAATAAGAAATGTACAATCCTACACTACATTTACTTTTAGCTCAATAAATACAATTTATTCGGTACTTTGTACCAAAAATATTACAGTTTCATATATTATGTAATTAATTAGTAATCTGTGTTGTTAGTGTTTTTTTCTAACTTTGTTTTGTTAATACATATCAAAATAGAGAATAACACTGTATTATGACATAAAACGTAGTATAAGTAAACTTATCTCACCTGAAAGAATGCAAATAATACCTATATATTTTTAAATAGTTTATTTAAGAATCATAATTTATAATTTACACTCATATATTCATACAATTTGATCAAATCTATATTAATAAATATTACTGTCTATGGTTTGTACACAGCCACAGCAAAATGCATTATTTACCACGTAATAGGGATTTGACGAGCTTATTTAAGAATCATAATTTACAATTATTTACAGTTATATATTCATACAATTTGATCATGTCTATATTAATAAATATTACTGTCTATGGTAATTATTATCAATACTTGAATACTGGTAAATTCATAGTCAATACATGTAGTATTGGTATCGGAGGACACCTTAGCTCTAAAGACAATCAATGTAAAACGAAGTAATTATCTATGAAAAGTATCATTTTAGTGTTTAAAATCTGGCTAGTAACACTTCTCTTTTAAATTTTTCTCCAACTTCCCAACAGTTCAAACCGAAAGTCTCTTTCGAAACAGTCTTCGAATTGCCTCTAACACACCGTAGCATTATCCACACCAAAATTGTCTATCTTACAAACGTTTATCCATGCTTTTCTTTTTTCTTAAAACATCCTCAGAGGGAAACTGGAAAAACCTAATGTCCTTCGCTTTTGTGCAGCTCCTCGCTTGATTATTCAGTTTGTACACAGCCACAGCACAACGTATTATTTACCACGTAATATTTGATGAGCTATTAGGAACTAAACCTTGATAATAACAAAATCCGATTAAATCAAACTTAAATATCAATTAAAAACTACTTTAAACACTCTGAAAACCGTCATTTGTAATTAGAACAGCTTTAAACAACATTAAAATAACATAGGTTAAGTGGCCTGCCGCCAAAATAAGTCACCGATGACGTAGTCGACAATCGGCAAGGCCCCGCCCACATGCGCAATGTCATATCTTCTTTTTTCTTTGTATCATGTATATGAGTAATAGTACGGCTTGCGTATTATCTTATAAGAGGGGAGTGAAGAAAGGGGACGATGTTGGCGTCTTAATATTTAGTAAACAAATATGTCTATTTTTTTAAATATCTGTGTTAGATCCCCAGATCAAGAGAGTTATCCGTGAGCAGGACCGATGTAGCAAATACATCGAACTTTGTGCGCAGTACAGGAACTTTCTAATAAGAGACTCCGACACTAGTTTTTTTTTCAAATTCTTGAGATCCCTCGCGATAAGCAAGGGGCGATCTTTCTTTAGCCACAAGAACGTTGTTAATTATTAATCATCAACGACCAGCTCGATAATTGCTCAGATAGTTAAGAGTTTACTAGCAAATTCTTTCTAGTTTGAGAAAATCAACTCTCAAGAGCATATGCGAGGAACCTTCGACAGTTCCCTCGTCAAAGCGTGGAACAATCTTCATACGTACCCCAAATGTTTTGTTTTTGTATTTTTTTACGTTGTTATGATATTTATCATCTCAACCGCGTGCAACTTAAAGCACGAGGAGATATGAATCGGTAACGTATTTTTTAAACATTACCTCTGTATGTTATGACGTCATGAGTAAACACCTCTAGAAAATGTAAAAGATGTTACTTGAACTTACATTAACAGACCAACTCTGTATTTTGGCAAGAAATCACCTAATATTGGAATAAAAACACGATTATCTTCTTTTTTATTTTGCTTGTTTTCTGATTTAGTTTCAAACCGTTGACAATGTTTTCTGTTGTTTTAATTTGTTATGTGATTGTGAACATCGTGTTAAGATTTACCTGGTTATTTTTTAATATTTTTAAAATGTTTGATGTTAAAAAGCTATTATTCCATTGCAATCTACGAAAAATTATCCGATACATACGATTAAATATTCATTCATGACTATACATAGGAATATCACTTTGGCTTCCTGGTTTCCGCATGCGCAGAGTACGAATCAATACATCAATTATTACCTATGTCTTTACGATGCAACCAATTCCTCTCAAGCGGTGTAGTGGCCAGAGCATTTGTTTGTCATGCAGTCGGCTTGGGTTCGATTCCCGTTGGTGGCAATGCATATTTTATTCTATTTTTTTTTTTTCATGTTTGCTTTTTTTTAATTGGTGTAGTTTCAGTTAGTTTCGTCTGGTTGCGCCTCGAAGCGAGCGGAGGTCCATGCGTGAAGTACTAGACGCTTGTGAACGAACTCACCCGTATCCTGCGCATGCGGAAGCCAGGAAGGCAAAGTGATATTCCTGTGTGTGGACACGAGATAAATATTCGATTGCACGTCACTGACATTGACCAACGCCACCTAGACTTTAGGTGGCGTTGCATTGACAGTAATTGACATTGACATTATTCAATTGACAGTTGTACAAAACAAACAAAAACAACTCCATTAAAAAGAAAAATACTCAAAAATAGAGACGATTTTTGGTTTGTCTGAGAAAAAGAAGTAGAACTGTGGTTTGGTTTTGAGCGTTTACAGTACATTGTTATGCTTTTCATCTTTGATGGTTATCTATTTTAAAAGTGTAGGAAAGAAACCTGTTTTATTATATATTATCTATGATCTAACCTCTAGAGTCACCCAAGCGAATCCGGGGAAGAAGGTGTTCATTATCCCTCAGGACAGGAAAAGGAATTGATAAAGTTGTCTCAAGAATTAATACATTTCTTGGCCAAGAATTTAACCTGTGTAAAGTACTAACTGCCACTACCAAGTAAAGGAAACTGAATATTTTCTCGGTTGGAAGCGTCACACAGTTTTCAATATTACAATTTACAATATGTCTATCAATCTGGCAAATAACGCGGTTAAGCCAATACCAGAGTTAATTCCTCTAGAAATGTTTCCACATACAGTTAAAGAAGAGAACCATTCTCAATTCAATTCAGTTTGGATTAAAGAAGAAAATGATCCGTCCCTTATTGAGTAAGTACTTATTGCTTTTTAAAACTACTATGTAAAATAAATAATTATGTACTAATTATTGGCAGAAACAAAATTAGCATGAAGGAATTGCACTTTATTTACCAATAATTTATCTCTATATTTATAAGTCTAAAATTGGATTTATAGTTACATAACATAAGCAAAGCATAGTATAAGCACATCATCATCAAATGGGCTTGCATTATGTTACACCTAAGCCGTAAAGTGAAAATAACCAGCTTTTTCCTTGTTTTCATAACCTTATAAATTTCATAATCTTGTTACAATTTTTCAAAGAAGTAGATTTTAAAGTCTTGTGTATATTAAGTTATAAATCCTTATCATTCTCAAAAATGAAAAGCATACAAAAAGTCAAAACAATAAATTTAAGTGAATTTTGCATATCAAACTCTCATCCATTCGATATCAAGTAAAAAATGTAAATACAATTATAAGTTTTCATTGGTCGAACATAAGCACATAGTATAAGATGTTAAAACTTGGTGAACTTCTTATGTCAGGATTAGCTTATGTTATATCAATCTATAAATCCAGCTTAAGGCCTTATTACAAAACTATTAGAAAAAATATTGCTAATTAAACTTGAATACAAAAATAAAATACACATATTTAAATGTCATTATATACAAATCTTTTCCATTGCACTGTTGGAAATACTTAATGAATTCAGAAGTGTTTTTGTTAATGAAGTCATCAATACAATTATTTCTGGACATTTTATAATTTTTAATTTGTCTTAATAATATTAGAAGTAAGAAAAAAACTGCGGCTGGATAGGTCAGAGACACATGCAGTAAATTTTTATTGGCCCTTTGCATAACTTGCAGATTTTGTTTTGTTCTTGTATTATAGATAATTTACCAATATAGTTCATTGGTGCAATATTTTCAAAATATACAAATGAGCACTCTGCTATTACATATAATGAACTAATAGTATAGCTTTTGAATATTATTCAAGAAAGTATTATTTATTAGGTAAATAAATATTTATTTGAATGTATTTTGTAGAGAATCCACATCAGAAGTAAATTTTTTATTGAAAGAAGATTATTCTATTAAATATGAAAACACAACTTTTGAAAGTGGAAAGGATAATTTAGATGACAGGTAAAACTAATGTATATTTTATCAACATCCAGATAGATTATTATGTATCATGAAATAATACTCGTCTGATTCATTTTGAAGTAGGATATTTATTATTTCTAGGCAATCTTCAGATGAAGTTGTCAGTGGATTAGATCAGCATGCTAACATTAAAACGGACCCAGATTTGTAAGTAGCTATGAATTTAGTTATTTATTTATTTATTTATTGTCGTGAGATACATTTTTGTACACATATTTCTAAAACTAGTGATTTAAGCATAAATCCAATGCAACAACTTAAACATGTTAACTTAGCCGCCTGTTTATATTTATTCACAGTAGAAAAATTAAAATAATCAAGCTCAGCACAATATTTATTGACATTGGTAGAGATTCTATTGACTGGACAATGAAGTAAATAAGACAGACAATAAATCTTATGATCGCGTCAATAAGTATGGTTAACAGTTAACAGTCTTTTAGGTTAGCTAATGCATCGGTAGGAAAGTTTTTGGAGCAAAATTTTAATTTTGAAGTGTCCATTAAAATGATAAACTGATTTTTTATCTAAATCTCGAAAAGGAGTGCTTATTTGTAATGAAATAGTGCCTCAGCCTCCATAATATGAAGAATCGGTTTAAATGATTCGCCATTTCCTTTCGTATTTAAGAGGGCGTGCGTAATTTTTATTTGAGATACAATAATTAATATACAGTGACTTCTTTTGTAACACATCAAACAGTACATCTGTGAAAGAAAAACATTGCCAATGACTAAAACTAAAAGTGCAAATTCAAAGTCATTAAAATAATTTAAAAGCCTGCACTCTGTCTAACAGAAAATTTTAAGTCTTCGAAACCATTATTTGAGGATCATGAATTTTTTGCTTTACCTAATAAAATGCACGGCCAGCAATACAAACTCTGTTTATATCAAAATCAAAATAGTTTATTCATGTCAATACAATTTCTTATTTACCACGTCAATAATTTACCACAATAATATAACTATAATATAACTGTCAATAAGGCTTATTAAAATATCAAAAAATTAGAATATTCGGTTGAACATATTTAAAATAGTCACCACAAAAAAAAAACATTTACGGAAACACCTTAAAATTGAAATTAAAATAAATAAGTAAGCCCTTAATGGGCACCATTTTAAAATATTTGATTATAGCACAATATTCGGTTGAACATATTCAAAATAGTCACAACAAAAAAAAACATTTAC
The DNA here is from genome assembly GCA_016904865.1 of Pissodes strobi. Classification (NCBI taxonomy): domain Eukaryota; kingdom Metazoa; phylum Arthropoda; class Insecta; order Coleoptera; family Curculionidae; genus Pissodes; species Pissodes strobi. The sequence continues at coordinate 7,559 of MU184126.1, read as the reverse complement.
GGAAACACCTTAAAATAAATAATTAAACCCTTAATGGGCACCATTTTAAAATATTTGATTACAGCACAGAAACTATATAAAGAATAAGGTTAGGTATCAAGTTGTTTACATTTTTCGTTGTTCCAATTTTTATCAAATAATAATACTGAAAAGCAACAAAAATAACCAAAAGCTGTGTGAAAGTGAAGTTAATGTTCTGTTTTACTACAGCAAATGCAGTAAATTCCCAAAGTGCCGAATTTTCGACGTTATTTCTTTCTAAAAAGGTTAAGTCATGGCAGGCGACTGTTTATGTCCGTTATGCAGAAAAAGTTGCAAAAATACGTACGCAGTATCGTGTAATAAATGTGTAAAATGGTATCATGCGAGGTGTGTGTCGGTATCCAATGCAAAACTATCGCATATTGAAAAAAAACAAAAACCCCAGTGGAGAAAGGTGGATATGTGATGCATGCCGGAAAAGTGAGGTTACACTGTTACAGTTGCAACATTATGGGTTTAGGGGCACAGCACTGAGGTTTCTGGAGTCATATCTGTCTGACAGATTACAATTTGTAGGCCATGGCTGTGATGTGTCAGGCCCTCAGAGAGTGTCATATGGTGTCCCGCAAGGGTCAATTCTGGGACCTCTCCTATTCATACTATATATTAATGACTTATCATACTTCCTTGGGCTAATTCTCTGCATACTTTTTGCAGATGATACAACCTTGATCTCAAAAGCCTCAAGTCTCCAATTATTAAACACCAAAATGACTGCACTACTAGAGAAGGCAAAGGAGTGGTTTAATCTAAATAAACTTAGCATGAACGCGCAAAAAAATCAAAAGCTCATTATTTCATCAAATCCTCGTATACTCTCTGACGACTCCGTCAAGTTACTGGGCATAACTATCGATGACAAACTAAATTGGCACCTGCACATAGACGAACTCTGTCGAAAACTGTCCACAAATATATTTCTTCTTAGGAGGCTAAAACACTTTGTAGATGAACCAACTTTGCTTACTGCCTATTATGCGTTTTTCTACAGTCATCTGTCATATGGCATTTTACTCTGGGAAAATTCTGGTAATGCTGTTAGAGCTTTTCGTCAGCAAAAGCGAGCAGTTCGAATTATTGCTGGGGCAGGTTTCAGGGACCATTGTAAACCTCTATTCGTTTTTTATAGACTTTTAACTATACCAAGTTTGTTTATATATAAGTCTCTGGTGGAGATTCACGGTAACAAGGGAAACTTTTCAATGAATGCAGACATTCATGAACACAACACCCGAGGTGCAAACCAACTAAGGCCCAAGTTGCTCCGTCTGCAAGTTTCAAAAAATAATTCTCTTCTGCTTAATGCATATAAGCTTAATACGACCACCAAGAGTCTGAATCTGATAAAGTTTAAGTCTGTTGTGAAAAACTATCTGCTGGATTGTGCATTTTATAGCATATCAGAGTATATGGCCGCACCCCTGTCTGTCTTTAGGATATAATTGGTTTTAGACCATTTTAAACTGACTTGTGCAAACAAAAATTTTGTAATGCATGTAATATATTTACTTTACTTTACTTTACTAAATACACCGAAGAATCCCGTAAAGAAGCCAAATATGGAAAAATCAACTGGTGAAGAGATTACCCTAAATGACATTTGGTACAATTGAAAACATAAAAGTCCAACGTATAGGTAAACCTGAAAATCAAACTGCACCCATCAAAGCCTGTTTTGCAAGTCAGCAGGACAAACAGACTTTTCTTCAAGCAAGAAAAAGTTAAAAAATAACTCTAGCAGAAATGGACCTCGGAGGGAGTGAGGAGGTCTATATCGATCATGATATGACTAAACAAAATCAATATGTCTATAAGTTGGCGAGGGACTTCAGGAAGGAGAATAACTATAAGTTCATATGGTTCTCCAAAGAATCCATTTTCGTAAGAAAGGATGAAAACTCGAAAGTAGTCAAAATACAAGATGAAGATGATTTAAACTTCAACGAAATGACGCAGAATTAAATATGAAGGTTTCCTACATAAATGCTCAAAGTACAAGAAACAAATTTGACGACATACTCTGTTATGTGAAAAAATGCCAACCTGACGTGTTAGTGATAACAGAAACTTGGTTTTGTAACAGTGAACTAAATCACTTTGTGATAAATAACTATAGAGGATTTCATGCATGTAGAGATTCTGTAGGTGGAGGTCGAGGTGGAGGCGTATCGATTTATATTAAAGAATCCATTCCTTCAAGTGCAATCGAAATATGGAATAGCCTGGATAAATCGTGTAATTTTATTTATATTTTCTTGCCAAATAACAATTTAGAATAGAATAGAAAAATAGAATAAAAAAAAACGTTTGCTATTTGAATCGCTAATTTACCCCCTGTAAATTAGCGATTCAAATAGCATCAATTTAATCTTAACAGGCAAGACATATTTAAATGCGTATAAACTTTTCAACTTAATGTACACAGCTGACAATTTTTTATTAACATGAGCCTCAAAATCCAGCCCCACATCAAACGTCACTCCAAGGTTTCTAGCAGACTCCACAGAAGGCAATAACGACCCATTAACGTTCAGGGCATTAAAATTATAAAGACTAAATTTGTTTCTGATGGTATTAGAACCAATTATCATATAGGTACTTTTTTCGCGTTCAGAATCAAACCATGATCGGTAGACCATCCGAAAATCGCGCCCAAATCGCCATTCACCTCCTGTAGAGCCCAGCTCGCATTCTCAGGGGAAAAACCTGCCAAAAGTTGGGTGTCATCCGCGTAAAGGTGGACGGAGCAAAACCGGACCCGCTTAGGAAGGTCGCAGGTATATAAACTAAACAGTAATGGTCCCAGAATACTCCCTTGAGGCACTCCATGCCTCATCAGGACGGACCCGGATCTCACCCCATCCAACTCCACGATATGCGTTCTTGCGCGAAGATAACTAGAAAACCATAAACACACCTGTTCAGAAAAGCCAAAGTAGTCGACCTTCGCCACCAGCATATCATGATTAATTAAATCAAACGCCTTGCTATAGTCAAGAAGGACCAAGCAAGAGGCCATGGATTCATCCATGTTTTTTGCAATGTCAGTTGTTACCTTGCTAAGCGCCGTCGCAGTACTGTGGCTCCTCCGGAACCCGGATTGTATCGCAGGTACGATATTTTTGTCACATGTGAACTCCAAAATCATCTCGGATACCAGAGATTCCAACATTTTGGCCAAGATCGGCAGGAGGCTGATCGGTCTCAATTCGGCAAAACTCTCTATCTTAAAATTCTTCGGTAATGGTCTAACAAGGGAGCATTTCCATATGCTCGGAAACCCTCCCCCTTGCAGACATATGTTAAAAAACTCAGTAATCACTGGTACAACATAATCCAAGCTAAACAACAACATATTATGACTTAACCCATCTATCCCCACACTTTTTGATCTAATACGGGCAAAGGCCCGGTACACATCATATTCAGAAATGGTACTAAAGCTAAAGCGACTATTATCTAAGTTATCTAATTTATTGTTCCTGAAAAAATTAAGTGTCTCAACATTAACCGGAATTGCCAACTCAGCCACGCTAGCGAATGAGTCACTTATTTTATTCACGTCCCTTAAGTGAGTGGGAATGTCATTATTGCTTTTGGAATGAATATTCCAATTGTTCATTTTTGACCACAGTTTTTTTGGATCTTTTTGAGCCTTCGTCAACTCAAAAGACATATAGGCTTGTTTTTCGCTACGGATTGCGAAGGAGAGGTAGTTCTTAATGTCCATGTAATAATTTTTGTGAGCAACATCTTTGGTTCTTTTATATTTATTAAATGCCTTATTTTTTAGCTTTATAATTTCTTTAATTGTATCCGTAATATATGATTTATGCTTACGTTTAATTTGAGCCGACTTCAAAGGCGCATGTCTGTCAAATAGTTCCGTCAGCCTTTGGTTGAAGAGACAGATTTTAGTGTCCAAGTCAAGATGTCCCTGTTGCAGCATCTCCTCGAATCGCAATTGCTCCATTTCGTATTCAAAGAGTTGTTTATTGAAATGTTTGAAATCTCTATATGTAATTATCTTAGCAGCAGGTTTGGGTGCCTCCATCTCAAGAATGGAGTACACCAGTCTGTGATCCGTCTGATTGAGCATATCTACGGTTCCCGCATCTATAACTTTTATTTTGTTATCAATACAGATAACATCAATTAAGGTTGAACTGTTTCTGCTCACTCTTGTCGGATCAGAGACTACCTGCTTTAGGTCAAACACGCGCAACAGCGATTCGAGATAGTTGCTCTCTACTGTTCTAACAAACAAGTCTATATTTAAATCACCCATAAGGAGTGTATGGTCATAGGATGGAGCTAGCGTAGACAAAACATTTTCCACAAAACTTAACTGTTTATAGCCGACTAATGGGGGTTTGTACAAATTACCAACTAGTATTTTTTTATTCTTATACGCCACTTCAATCCATAACTGTTCAACCACGTTTCCGCTGTCCTGTACCGCTGGCACTTGTATCACTGAACTCCTCAAATTGGCAGTGACATACACGCACACACCTCCACCCCTAGTAATTCTGTCGACACGGTAAAGCTGATATCCAGGGACACTCAGCAATGCATCAGGATATTCCAAGGATTTAAAAGCAATTTAAAAATATGTGCACTCTATAGGTCTCCGTCACAATTGAATAATGATTTTCTAGAGCAACTGGAGATTATTTTAAGCAAATATGGAAGCAGTAGAACTATATTGGTTGGTGATATGAATGAAAACTTGTTAAAGTGTAAAGAGCCACATGTAGAGTCATATAAAAATACAGTAGCCTTAAATGGTTACAAAATAAACAATAAAATAAATAAAACATACGCCACCAGGATCTGCATAGACTCAGTTAAAAAAGTTGAACACTTTTCTATAATTGATCATGTTTTATCGAACAAAAATATTGTTTGTGATGTAAGAATAGCTAAAAATGTGAAACTAGGCGACCACAGGGTCCTTGATATCAACGTGAGTAAAACTGTTCCTATAAGAGTTCCTAAGGTAAGAGTTCCACGACAATTTCTAAATGAGAACTTGGAATTTCAGCAAGTGAGTAGTACAATTAACATTACATCTTTTGAAGAACTAATATCTGTGGCCCAAACATGTAAAAAAAAGGCCTGAAAAACTTATTATTTGAAGTACAGGAGAGATAATGACTGGATAACAACAGAATTCCTTAATATGATCAAAACTCGTGACATGTTATACAAAGAAAAATAAAAAAACCATATAACTCTAACATAAACAATAAATTTAATCTTCAGAAAAATATTGTAAATCAAAAAAGAAAAGAATTGAAAAATAATTTTCTTTCTCAAAAGTGGGTAAACGCGGGTCAGAATCAAAAAAAAAAACATTGGGGAATAATAAATGACCTTTTAAAAGGCAAAAATAGCCACATTAATGTTCAGGCAATTGAGTGTGAGGATGAGATTATCACGGAAGCGGGGAGTATAGTAAATATATTCAACGAATACTTCACATCGATTGGAGCGAACATAATTAATGAATTACAAAAAAGTAAGTCAAATTTATCTGGTAAGTTTGAGGAGATCACAAATGACAGGTCAATACGCTTGCATAAAGCAAACATCAAGGAGGTTACAGAAATAGTTGATAGCCTTAACAAGAAATCTTCCTCAGGTCATGACGATATTAGTATAAAAGAAATACTATTACTAAGAAACTGTGTTATACCAATAATAGTACAACTTACGAATATGCATTTTCAACAGGGAGTATTCCCAGAGGTCCTTAAGCTTACCAGAGTCACTGCTATTCATAAAGGAGGGTCTACTAATAAAGTGGACAACTATAGGCCCATTTCTATGGTGTCATGCCTCTCAAAAATAATAGAATCTATTCTAAAAAACCGGATATCTGATTCTGTTGAAAACTCTGTACAAATAGACAAATTTCAGTATGGCTTCCAAAAAGGAAGCAACACAATGAGCACTACAACTGATTTTATGGACTATCTATCAAATGCTTTGGAAGAAAAATATTATGTGGTAACAATCTTTGTTGATTTATGCAAAGCGTTTGACGTAGTAGACCACAAGGTCCTACTATCCAAACTTAAAAAAAATGGCTATTTAGGGAAATACACTCAAATTACTACAAACCTACCTCACAGAGAGAAAGCAGTATGTGGGTATGGATGGAGTGACAAGTAAAATCTGCATTAACAACTTTGGAGTGCCCCAGGGCTCAGTCCTGGGGCCACTCTTATACTCCCTTCATGTTCGGAATTTAGAGATTGCAGACCTTAGGGCAAGGTACTTTACATTCGCAGATGATACCATTTTGGTATATAAAGGAAAAAAACATTAAACTTCTTGAAAAAGAAATAAACACTGATCTCAGTCATTATCACTCCTGGCTGTTTGGTAACAAGCTGAAAATAAATGTAAAAAAGATAAATTATATGATCTTTATGCAGAAAAATATAAAAGATACTCAGATCTCTCTGAAATTGGAGAATGAAGAAATATGTAGGGTTCATTGTACAAAATACTTAGGCTTGATAATTGATGACAAAATCAAATGGTCAAATCATATTGACCATATTGAAAAGAAAATGGTTCCGATGATTGGCGCCTTGTACAGGTGTCGAAAGTCGAAACTACTTAAAGCATTCCACATGTAATCAAATTTACAATGCGTACTTTCTGTCTATACTAAGACATCTCATCACTGTATGGGGAACTTGTGGTAAAACACTTCTGAACAGAGTACAAAAACTACAAAATAAAATAATAAAAAAATTATTTGGTTTTGATTTTAGAACACCAACAGAAATAATATATAAAAACACTGGCTTTTTACAAGTGTCGGAACTACTTGCCTTGGAGCAATGTAAATTTATGTATAAGGTTATAAATAATATACAAAAATCAAACATAGATATTAAATTGGTAAATAATGTCCATAACCATAATACTTGAATTGTAGAAAATATATATGTCAACTCTGCAAGAACAAACGTTGCCTTAAATAACCCAATTATGAAATGTTTAAAAATGTATAACAATTTGCCTAATCAAATAAAAAGCAAAAATTCGTTTGAGAAATTTAATGCTAAACTTAAGTACCATAAATCTTTTACAAACCATGACTAACTCAAATTCTTAATGATATGTATAATGTATAGTGTATAGTATAGTATATGTTTAATGTGTAAAACTTGCGTAAAATTGTGATATGGTAAAAGGTATGAGATGTGTGAGTAAAAATGAAGTAAAATAATGCACAGTGTATATTTTGTTATTCTATGTATAGTATAAAGTCCCGGTACCAGCTATTTGCTGCTTTGGTGACCTTATTCGGTATTCAGGTTAAACTTAAGGGAACAATTGTGATATGATAGTACTAAATAATATGAACTGTATTAGAAGTTGAAACTGAATAAATGTTAAAAAAAACTCATCACCACTATAAAATACATTTCTAATCAAGATCTCTTTTATGAAAGACTTCAGTTTAGTTAATGAAAAGCTTCTCACATTAGGAT